>CAUYQV010100596.1:0-63862 GCA_963574575.1 Galagoides demidoff | reverse complement strand
ACAGTCAGTAAGCTTGTTTCTTAGGAACTTAATCGAATACATGGAAGAAAAAAGTTTTACTTCCCTGTTTGTCTTGACCTTTAACTTTGACAATGGAAGTCAGATAATGTAGGGTTGTTTTAGGTCTTTAGAGAGGAATAGCTTGAGGCTAGTCTTAAGATGGTTATCTTACTTTCCCGGATTTTCTGTCTTTTCTATAGTCTAAGATAAGAACAAAGAATGTTAAGATTATTGATCAATGTGATGTACATGACTAGCTCCCAATAAAAAGGGATTTGAGAATAAAGGTAATTTGCTATTTGCCACCAAAGAGCAGAAGCCATTTCTTGCTTTCATACAATTCCAGGAACGAGCTTGTAGCCCGAGGCCAAGCCATCCTTCTCTCCTGGTGAGAAAGTACCACCCAACAAATGGCATAGTCAACAATCAAATAATAATTATATAACCTAAAGAAATCAAGCTTTTCCTTTTAGCCCTGGTTTGTTACAGAGCTGTCATCATATGGGAACCATACTTACATCTTCACTTTGCTCCCTAATTTACAAGAGAAATATTTTCCCCCTTTCAGTGTACTCATTACGTTGTATTATAATTATTTCTCTATTTATCTGCATCTTCCAAAAGACTTTCCTATACTTCCTGAGACTAAGGATGACATTTTCTTCCTCATTCATTTTTGTGTTACAGCTTCTAGCATACTCTTGGCTTTGTGTGGTAGGTAATATTTGTTATATGAACTAATGTTCTTATATATTATTTGTTTTAAATCAGTTAGGTCAACTACAGTGCTCAGAATAAGACTCAGCATATTGAAAATACAGAATAAATATTAGCTATTATTCATTTTAATTAACTATAATAGCTGCATTATATTCTATGGAGTAAATATGATTTCTTGAACATTGCTTTGTTTTTATATATTTGGCCTCTTTCTAAATTTTTCCAACATTATTTATCAGTTTAAATGAATGTCTTCATGCATGTAGCTTAGTTCTGTTTTTTGATTGTTTTCTAGGAAAAGTTTTTCAGCAAGAGAATCACTAGATCAATGAGTAGACCATTTTCATAATTTTTTTAAAAATAAGATTGTTATGTTACTTTAAAAATACTTAGTGTTATGGAAAATCTCAAACACACAGAAAGTAAGCAGAATATAGATGCTTCTCTATCTACAGTGGGGTTGTGAGAGTAGCAATTGTTTACCCTCATGATTGCATGATGACTGGCTCTCTGTCCCTGCCCTGCACCAACAGTGTGTCATACCACAGATCTCTAACTGAAGCAAAGATCAAAATTCAAAATCTGAAGTACAATTCCTACCGAATCGTCATTGCACAGTACAATTGAGAACTTGTTAAGTTTTCACTTAACTATCACTAAGTTGGGGACCATTTGTAGCACAATGAAACTCCACTTGTCTATTACTCAGCTTCAACAATGATCAACATTCTGCCATTGATATTTCCTCTACACCTCAGCTTATTCTCTCATAGTGTGGGTATTCTCCCCATTCATTTATCTAGTCACCAACTGATGGACAGTTGAACTACTTCCATCTTGGGCTGTTATTAGTAATACTCCTATAATTATTCATATAAAATAATTTTAAAAGCATGTTTTCATTTTTATGGGGTAAATACTTATATGTAAAATTTTGAGTTCTATGGTATAGGTGAAACACCTATATGCCTCTGGCCAAAAAAGCCATTTGAGAGAGAGCACTGAAAAAACTTTGTGCAGGCATACTTGTGAGAAACTGAGGCAGAATCCCATGTGGTCAGGTTGGTTGTGAGCCTAACATGACCAAGGCTTTGGCTGGAATAGACTATGTTAAGGAATTGAGGCTGATTTTATAAGGCCAATGAAAAAGCTCTTTGGAAAACTGGCCAGATACCCATCAGTAACCTTTCCTGATCTGTGGTAAGTGATGAAGGTCGCTTGCTGATGGGTCTGGGAATGGAAATGTGCTTGGGGACCTCAAGAAAAGAGGAATTTACCCAATGCATACAGGTATCTAATGGCACAGATGAAACCTGGGCTAATGAAAGGCTTTTGAGAAGTCCAGCCTAAGAATTCCTTATAAAAGGCTCCAGCAAAAATCCCCTGCCTTAAGGCCTACATGAGAGCAGAGGTTTGCACACAAATCCTGTATGCCCAAGGAGTTTCTTTATGCCTTATTTAAAGATTCAAAGTAACAGCCTTGGAACAGCAAGGTCAGCAAGGACAGGTATTCAATCTACCCTGTTCCTCCGTAGCCTCAGGCTTCATCAGATAAGAACAAAGAAGTAATGGCTAACAACATGTTCTTCATTAAGATTGGGTTATGTTGAAAGGTGTATGTTGAGTGGATTATCAGATGTCACATGATGTTTAATTGGATCAATGAGGTCATTGCTGTATGTACAAAATTCCCTATATAAACTGCAAATAAGGAAGCTTGCCAGCTCGGCGCCAGCCACGTATACCTAAGGTGGCGGGTTCATATCCCCAGCCAGGCCATCAAACAACAATGATGGCTGCAACCAAAAAATGGCCAGGTGTTGTGGCGGGCACCTGTGGTCCCAGCTACTTGGGAGGCGGAGGCAGGAGACTGGCTTGAGCCCAGGAGTTGGAGGTTGCTATGAGCTGTGATGCCGTGGCACTCTACCCAGGGGGATAGCTTGAGGCTCCATCTCAAAAAAAAAAAAAAAAAAAAAAGAAGCTTGCCATTTTGCCTGAGTGAGCAAATGGTCACCTTTATTTTATTTAAAACACAATTTCTTTCTTTTCTTTCTTTCTTTTTTTTTTTTTTTTTTTTTTTTGAGACAGAGCCAAGCATGCTTATTCTCCATGACATCACTTTTCCACGAGACCCTTATGGCAACACTATGGTAAGTGTATATCTAAGTTTCTAAGAAAGTATAAACTCTTTCCCCAAAATGGCTGCACCAGTTTATATTCTCATCAGCAAACGATGAGAGTTCTCATAAATCTTAGTGACACTGGGACTTGTTAGACATTTTCAGTATTAGCCAGGCTAGTCACTTTATTGACTTGTTGTGGTTTAATTTGAACTTTGATGACGATGGCAAATATCTCTTCATGTTCTTTTTTTCTTTTTTTTCTTTTTTTTTTGAGACGGAGCCTCAAGCTATCCCCCTGGGTAGAGTGCCATGGCATCACAGCTCATAGCAACCTCCAACTCCTGGGCTCAAGTGAGTCTCCTGCCTCCGCCTCCCTAGTAGCTGGGACCACAGGCGCCTGCCACAACCCCCGGCCATTTTTTGGTTGCAGCCATCATTGTTGTTTGGCGGGCCCAGGCTGGGGATTCAAACCCGCCACCTTAGGTGTACGTGGCTGGCGCCTTAGCCGATTGAGCCACAGGCGCTGAGCCTCTCTTCATGTTCTTATTGGCCATTCATATAAATTTGTGTGTGAAGTGTCTATTCAATTTTTTTGTCCACTTTGCTTCTTTTGTTTGTTGTTTATCCTTTCAATCATGGAATATGTTACATATTCTGGATACATGTTCTCCAGTGCACATATGTACTGAGAATATTTTCTTACAGCCATGGGCTTCCTTTTAATTTTCTTAACATTGTCTTTTAAAAAGACATTTTAGTTTTAATGAAATCCAAATTATCAAACTTTTTATGGTTTGTGTTTTTTGTGTTCTAGCTAAGAAATCTTGGCCTACCTTAAAGTTCCATCAATTTTCTGTGTTTTCTTCTAGAAGTTTTATAGTTTTAGGATTTATGTTTAGGTCTATAAACCATTTAGAAAAATAGATTTGTGTATGATGTGACTGGGATTATTTTTTCATATGAATATTCAGTTATTCTGCTACTTATTGGGAAGGTTATTCATTTTCCTAGACACCTTTGTTGAAAATCAATTCACCATGTATAAATCAAACATGTATATATTTGCACATGTATAACCAAAGTAGCATTATGAACCCCCACCAATCTGTTACTCAGCCCAACAATTGTTAATATTCTGCTCTTCTTGTTTCTTCTATGCTTCCTTTCCCATCACTGATTATTTTTGACAATTTTTATAAGTTAAAATTCCCATCATTTATTTTAAATGTTTTATAGTTTTATCATTTATGTTTAGGTCTATTATCTATTTCTAATTTTTGTATATGGTATGAGATAGGTGTCAAGATTCCATATGGCTATTTAGTTGTTCCAGAACATTTTTGGAAAAGATTTTCCTTTCTCTATTGAGTTGCCTTTTTATTTTTATTTTTTATTTTTTGAGTCTCAGGCTGTTGCCTGGGTAGAGTACAGTGGCATCACAGCTCATAGCAACCTTAAACTCTTGGGCTTAAGTGATTCTCTTGCCTCACCTCCCCAGTAGCTGGGACCTCAGGCACCTGCCACAATACCTGACTAGTTTTTTGTTGTTTGGCAGACCTGGGTTAGGTTTGAACCCACCAGCCTTGATGTATGTGGCCAGCACCCTACCCACTGAGCTACAGGCACCACCCCTATTGAGTTGCTTTGATGTTGTTGTTGAGATTCAGCTGGTTTTGAGAGTGTGGATCTATTTCTGTTTCCTCTGTTATTCTCCACTGATCTACTTGTACCATGTTACATTTATTGCTAGTTTTGGAAACTATATTGTCATCAACAATGAATTTTTAAGTGTCTAAGGTAGTGTCTTAATGGGTTTCTTAGAAAAGAAGTTTGAGTTGAAGATTCTAATGTAAAGGATTTATTAAGGGTGTGCTCTTAGGAGTCACCTATAAGAAACTGAGGGAAACAAGATAGGGCAGAAGTATATACTAGGTCAAAATACGCAGTAGAACCTGCATAGTTGACCTCCATACATGGACCATCCTTAAATTGACCTAATTTTCATAGACAGACATGTACGTATCAGGGCAGTAGGCCCAGTTCCTTATGTTATATGTTGACCACCTCTTTATAGTGATCAGTTTGGTATAGTCCCTTAGGTGTCAACTGACAGAGGTTCTACTGTAGTTTCAGGAGGAGTCTAGGTTGAGCTTAATTCCACAGTAAGCTCTGAAGCATGAATTGCATCACAAAGAGTGTTTTGCTGAGTTGTTATACCCCAACTCAGTTGATGTTGCCTATGGACACCTTTCCTGGGAAGATAGCACCTCCCAAGAGCCTGCAGGTGGGTTGGCCCCCACAGTCAAGGCAGTCTGTGAGGTAGGTTGAAGTGTAAGCTGTTAGCAGCCAATACCCACACACTGAGAGGTAAGTGGACTGCCCCAGAGAAGCACACCTGAGTAGGAAACAACAGTGTTTCAGATAGGAGTATTTTTGAGGACAGCAGCAGCAGCAAGAATAGTGTTGAAACTTCCACAAAATTTTCATTGTATTCCTGTCAAAGCACCATTTGTGACCTTGGAGACTTTGGGCTTCCATTTAATCCACTCATTTTTTTAGGTTAGCTATCTTACAGCAAACTTGTTTTTTTTCTTTTTCTTTTTGCAGTTTTTTGGCCAGGGGCTGGGTTTGAACCCGCCACCTCCAGGATATGGGGCCGGTGCCCTACTCCTTTGAGCTACAGGCATTGCCCTGCAAGCCTTTTTGTTTGTGTGTGATTATGGGTACAGTTGAAATTATTCAGCATCTAGTAGGTTAATATTTGCCTTTTTAGATGTAACATGTACATTATCTAAGAGTTATTCTTCTCCATGAATTGAGAAGTGATTGTAAAACTGTGATGCTGTCAATGGCTCTTAGAAATCAGAACCTTAAAATTTACAGGGATCTGTTGTACATAAAGCTGAAGTAGGCATTTGTGAAATCATTAGCTTTAAACTTGGTGTGAGACTTGACCTAGCAGCTCTCATCATGATCTCAATTTTTCTAGTGGCTGCCAGGAAGCACTTCTGTCTTCTCAAATCTCTGTCTGGATTTCTGAGTTCACTTTGAGCTGAAAATAGAAATCTGTGTTGCTTTGAATAAATAAAGCAACTATAACACTTCAGTGTTCCATAGAAATACCTGCTTATTAAGGGGACTGTTGTGTGTGTAAGTGAGTATTCAGCAACAGTGTTTCTATATTTTTACCTTTTCAGACTCATTCAGAATTCTATAAGGTGAGCAATTTCTTTATATTTAAAAAATTTGTGAGCATCAGAAATTATAACTGTTAATACCATAAAGCATGTGAAAAGCAAATGTTCCATAGAAATGTTAATTGCTGTTAATATCATTACCTAAAATTGATCTGTAGGCACTGATGATGCTCAATGACAACCACACCTGTTTGTTCAACCTTATATTTGCAACATTTGACTTCAAGATTCTTGGAATAGAATATTTGGCTAAAGCATATTTCAGGATAAATCACACCAAAATAAATACTTAAGATATATAAATGTATTATATTAAGGAAGACAGCTAAGTAGAGAAACTTTTAAATAAGGTTAAAAAATTTGATCTCACTAGAGAAAAGTATGAAATATTTCCCAGGAATAAAGGCTAACTAACCCTAAGAGTTAGCTTAGTGAGTTAAGAAATGACATAGAATAAAAAAACAAGTTTAGAAGAATAATCTAAACACTTTAGAAGAATAATCTATACACTTTTTTTTTTTTTTTTTTTTAGCAAGTTTCATGGGTTTCAGTATTTCCCCTTGATTCTAGATTTGATGTTATTTCTGGTTCAGGTTAACTATTGCCACCACAGAGGTCAATGTTAGCAAGTGTACTCCTTCCATCTTTTCCCCATTGCATGAGGAGAATAGACATTACAAATTGATCATGTTTTCCCTATCCCCTAGGAAGCTTCCATTCAGTATGGCAAATCTCCTCAATACCCTGTTTCAAGGCTCGGCACCTGTGGCTCAAGCGGCTAAGACACATACACCTAAGGTGGAGAGTTTGAATCCAGCCCAGGCCCGCCAAACAACAATGATGGCTGCAACCAAAAAATAGCCAGGCCTTGTGGCGGGCACCTGTGGTCCTAGCTACTTGGGATGCTGAGGCAGGAGACTCGCTTGAGCCCAGGAGTTGGAGGTTGCTGAGAGCTGTGATGCCATGGCACTCTACCCAGGGGGATAGCTTGAGGCTCCAGTCTCAAAAAAAAAAAAAATAACCTGTTTCAAGGACCCCGCCTTGCTATGGTTGGAATGTTTCCTTACAAAATTCATATTCAGTTGACTCTTAAACAATACTGGGGCTAAGGAAACTGACCCCGTGGATGAAAATCCACATATAACTTTTGACTCCTACCAAATTTAACAACTAATAGCCTACTATTGACTGGAAATCTTCATAGTAACACAAATAGTTGATTGACACGTATTTTGTATATGTATTATGTGCTGTATTATTGCAATAAAGTAAGCTAGAGAAAAAATATTAAAAAAATAACAAGGAAGATAAAATGCCTTTTCTAGTCATTAAGTAGAAGTGGATTTTCACAAAGGTCTTCATCCTCATTGTTGTCCTTAAATTAAGTGGGCTGAGGAAGGGGAATCTGTCTTGGGGACAGCAGAGGCAGTAGAGGCAGAGGAAATGGAAGAAGAGACAGGCACACTTGGTATGACTTTTTCTTTTTTAAATCCATATATAAATAAACCTTACAGTTCAAATCTGTGTTGCTCAAAGGTCACTTGTATTGAAATCCTAACCTCTAAAGTGATAGTATTAGGAGAGTAAAACTTTTGGGAGGTGATGAAGTCACGGGGGTGGATCCCTTATAAAGGGGGTTAGTGCCCTTATAAAAGAGATCCAAGGGAGCTCAGTCACCACCTCCATAATATGACTACATAGCATGAAGTTGCTATCTATGAAACAGAAAACAGAGCCAGCAGACAATGAACCTGCCAGAGCCTTGATTTTGGACTCCCTGGTCTCCAGAACTGTGAAAAATATGTTTTTGTAGTTTAGAAACCACTCAGTTTATATATTTTGTTATATTTATATATAAAACAAAAGACACACTTTAAGCATGTGCAATGAAAACTTTTACCATTCTTGTTTTATATAATTTGCTAAGGCAATGTTTTCTAATGTTAATTTTGTGGACTATAGTCTCAGAATGTCTAAGTTATTAAGAGAGAAAAAAAGAGTTAAATGAACAAATTACAAAGACATTCAGGAAATATCATAAATTATTGTGGATTGTAGCACTCCAATGAGCAAGTCACAGAATTTAATGAATCCTTGGCATCCTATTTTTTTCTCCATAAAGAATCCTACAGGTCTAGGATTTTAAAGATATACAGAGTGGGGAAATTTATTTACAGTATTTCTGTGTTTCTCTATGTGAGTTATCTTTAGTAGTTACAGAAAGTGTTAACTAGTGGCTATTTATATTGGTTTGCACTGCTTTAACTTACTTTGGATGGAACTGTGTTTCCCATTTCCCTGAAATTTCTCTTCCTATGTAGTCCTGGGTTAATGTTGGCCAGAGAGAATTTAGCAGATGATTAGGAAGATGGAAGTAAGAGAAGCTGTATTTTTAGCACTTTGAAGATTAGCTTTGGGCCAGGCACTATGGCAGTTACTGGCCATCTACCTGCTCTGTTCATTGGAAGGGAGCCATGACACCTACACTGGCAGCCCTCGTGGATCTGCAGAGATCTCTTCCTTCAGCTTCTCAGAGCTCTGGGCCAAGTACATGTGCAATTCCATGAGAAATCACTCCCAGCATTGAGGTTGGAGTTGGTGCACGATATGGGTCCTAATTTTGTATGGGTGTCAGTGCTTCCTGGGGGTCCCAGTTTGTCTTCAGTCCTCCACGCCAGCTTACTCTCCTGAAGGGTAGGCAGGCTTAGGTGCCAATTCTCCATGCAGAGGCTTCAACCTTTGTCAACAGCGCCATCAAGTCCCAAGCTTTAATGAGGTCTGCTCCTATAGCAAATCTCTTACTTTCTATCACTTAGAGTGGTTCTGCTTCTTTGCTTAGAGCCAAACTGATGCAGAAACCAGTATTAGAAGTGGTTCCAGGGAACAGAACCCTAGAAAGGGAGGTCTCTGAAATTCTTCTGGGATATCTGAAATTGAGTCCCTGAACTGATTAAATTTAAAGGCAATAATGACCTTGTTTCCATTGATAAAGGCAGCACTGGAAGTTCATGGCAAGTCTGGCAAAATAATAACTTTGTTTTTCACTTGTTCCCTCTGGTAATCAAGTGACTCTTGAAAGAAGGTAAGTCTTTGGGAGACTGTGTATTTGTTGCCATCGAGTGTTTTATTATTAATAAAGAGGATAATAGTTGCTTTTATATTCACTCACTAGTAAACCTATGATGAGCTCAGAGATTAAACTTTCTAATTCAAGGTGCAGACTAGTCGCTAGACATCCTCTATGATTTCCCTAAATAGAAATTCTTATCTGTGCAGCCACACATTTTTGAAAACCAGGTCTAGAATCTGTAGGTGACTTAATTACAATTTACCTTCAGGGGTTGAAGGGCAATAGCATGATTGAGGACCAAGGTGGACCTTTATATATGGGATACACATCCCCTCCAAAAGAAAAAAAAAAAAGGTAATTCTTGCTGATGTGGCTAGTTAGACACTCTTTGCTGGATTCCTATGTAATTTTTCACTGCCATGTTTGATAAAATTTTTAGGCTATTTTATCTATTAAAAAACCTTAAAGATATGTGCATCTATGAATTACTGAAAAAAGAAATTCTGAGGTCAACAGGAAAGGCTATGCCCTGGACAGCCCTTAGGCGACATGCCAAACAGTTCAGCTTGCTGCACTGAGGATATGACCAACACAGGGCAGCCTTGGACACAAGACACAGAAACATAAATGCAAACCAAGTGAGTTTAATATATGGGCTCTGATGATAAAGTTCAATTGAAGTCCACATTGAAGACATTTAATGGTCCTAAGTGGTATTAAAAAAATGAGCAAGATAAGGGGTAGTGTGCTATAATGAAGAAGAGACGGGAAATGCTGGAGCCAGACGGGCCTGATTTGGAATCTTGGCTCCGACATGTATTAGCTGTGTAATCTTTGATGAAGCATTTAGTTCCTACAATGTAAGATGGGAGTCAATATGCCTTCTGGGGATTTAAAAAGGAAGATCAAGTGAGGGAAAGTCTAAAATTGCCTGTGTTAGGTGCCATGAACTTTTATCTCTCAAAAGCGTTGCTCAATTTTCTTCCCAGGTATTATGTTAGGCAGTTGGAGATGAAACTTTTAGGGCCATCAACTAAATCAGTGCTTCTCAAACATTAACAATCATGTGCCTTACTTAGGATCTTGTTAAAATGTAGATTGTGCTTCAGGACGTCTGTGGTAGGGTCTGAGATTTTGCATTTCCAGTGTACTCCCAGGTGATGTGGAGGCTGCATTCCACACAGACCTCTTTTGTTTAGCAAGGTGCCGGACTATGGTAACTGCTTTGGTCACAGGTAGGGAGTGTTATTGGTTAATGACAGGACTATTTAAGAATGGGATGGCTTTCAGCCAGTTCAGATCTTGGGATGATTACTTTGCTTTATCACTGTGGTTTGGATGCAGTCTGGACTGACTGACTGTACCAGAAATTCGCCCAAAATATAAATAGGCTTTTACGTGTAAAGACAATCTTAATCTCGTTTTTAAAAATTGAAAGAAAAAAGTCATACATTTCTGACATTTTCTGCCAGAGAGAATTCTACCAGCTTAAAATTGGAGATTTTTGATTGTCTGTTTTTGTAAAATGAATAATCATGTATATGGTGGTGTTCTTTTGTTTGTTTTTCATTTTACTCTTTGATAAGGTTAATGATGCAATTAAGGCCTTTAGAAAGCATAATGCCCCACTTTTAGTTGAGACTCTTTTCTATAATTTTGCATTGCAATCTTTTCTTTTTTTCTTTTTTTTTCAGGTCCTGAATTGCAGAACATTGGTAACACCAACTAATTTCATGGTTCATGATTGAACATAAGGCTTTAATTCAATTGTGGACATTTAAAAGATATTTTAAACAGCAAGCACAGTGCAAATTCTTAACAGTCAGCCAGAAAAGATTTGCTATCACCTAATCACTAGGTTTAAAAAAAATCCGTCACCCTGGAGGAGAAGACTTAATCCATGTAATATAGGAAGAAAAAGATTGCTGTGAATTGAATCTTGGAGGGCAGAGATTACTAGGAGGAAACCTTGACCCTTGCTGTGCAGTAATCATCTTAGAAATTCTAGATGCACACACACTCTATAAATGTGAAGGCATTGATGATTTCATGAATCTTCATGATTCTCATTTATAATCTTTTGAGCTTTCTTCTTGTAACTAAATGTAGCTATATTTTATTTCTTGAAAAAAAGTTGCTAGGAAAAATGAATTTTAGAAAGATGGCTAAGGCCCATTTTCCAAACGCATTCATCAAAAGAAAAATATTAAACTTTAAACATTAACCCTCCTAGTTCTGGGCTTCCAGCTGTCTGACAAGGCATTCATGTCTCCAACACCGAATATACAAACTACAGTCTCACGGCTTTCCTTCCACCGACTTGACTCAAACATCCAGGTGAAAGCAGAAACACTCCATCACTCAGCTTTTTCTAAATAATTGATATGAAGCTTCATTTAGGTAATAAACTCAGAAGGTCAGTAATTTTTCAGTTGTTTTTTGGAGATCAGAATGTCAATTTAACTATACTTTTTATAACTTTAAAAAATGTCCAGGTTTAAGTAAGAATGCAATGTTAAAACTTCAGTCATTGAAAGGAGGGCTTTAAATAGCTTGCCTCAGAAAAAGTGTTTTGCTTTTTGTAATTATAAAGTTAAGGCTAAAGATACGGAATCAACCCAAGTGCTTATCAATTCATGAATGGATTAATAAACTGTGGTATATGCATACCACGGAGTACTATTCAGTCCTAAAAAAAGACAGAGCCTTTTCATCTTTAGTATTAACCTGAATGGAGTTGAAGCACGTTCTCCTCAGTAAAGTATTGTGGAAATGGAAAAGCAAGTCTCCAATGTACTCCACAGTAGAGTAGATGAACAGCTACAGGAGAAACCCATAAGAGAAAACACAATTAATTCAAGTGGAGGAAGTACTGAGGGGGAGGGTGGAGAAGATGGGAGAGAGAGGGATTGGGGTGCTCTCACCTAAGGGCACAATAGAAGGGTACACAGCACACCTCCTGAGTGAACGGCTCAACTAAAACTTGGACTTTAACAAGTTTAACTTGCCTTAACAGATGCAAGCAATGTAACCGAATTGCTCGTACCCTCATATTAATAAGAAATTAAAAAAAATAAAAGCAAAAAGTTAAAAAATGAAGCTTTCATGCTTTTATTAATTAAGGTTTCAGATTAGATGATTCTGGTTTTGAATTCCTAACACAGTGCTTCACCCTGTACTGTACATAAGCTAAGCAACATGTGGTTCCTTCCTTTGTCATGGAAAGAATAGTGAAATGCGCATCTGAATACCTGATGCCAGTCCTAGCCCAACCAGTAACTGGTGATATGACTGCGGATTTGTCACTGTATCTCTCTGGAACATAGCTTCCTGCTATGTAAAACAATAATGTTGATGGTAATAAAATTTGACATCATTGAGAGCTTATGTGCATTAGCACATTCCGCCAGTCTATGAGGTAGCTTTACCGATTATCCTTACTGTGTAGATAATAAAACCAAGACATGTTCAAGTAGCTTAACCCAGAACAAAGCTCGCAAGTAGTGACGTAGTAAGAAATAAGCAGTAGGAAGTGAAGCCAAGATGTGAATAGACCTCAAGGCTGTAGTCTTTACTGTTGTACTCTCCCAGCACAGCTAAGTGGACTGGCTGATATTTGCAACTTCACAATGATGACCCCATTTCCATTTTTCCTTCAGGCAAACGTCTACTCAAACTATTAAGCAAGATGGTTTTCCATTTATTTTTAAACATTTAATAATTTTAATGTACTAAGGAAATTGTTTTGTATAGTCACAGTTACAGTAAAAACATTTCTTCTTGTTTAAGTGCTCTCCTTTGATACAATTCCAGCACATCTCCTTAAGTACATCTATTTATAATTGTAATAATGTGTCACATATATATCATGATTATGTGTCACAAATATATACAAAGGATCTTACATCCTGTCTTACATTAGTTACATATTCTTGACATTTTCCTCTGATGTTTTCACAAATTCATGTCTCTTCCCAAAGTTTTGCAATTTCCTCTTCTCCCTCCCCAATTTGTCTTTCTTCCTTTTCATCTGTTCAGTTAAAATGTATACATTCATTTATTTGAATACCTATTTAAGTGCTGCTAAGTGTCAGGTGCTATCTTAGATGCTGAAAATATCAAAATGAACAATTGGAAATGTAAACGCTGGTCATAAAGATAGCTAAGCAATTGATTGTTAGTATATTAAGTGTGATGTCTTTATGGGCTATACAAATAGCAAAGTGAAGTAGGAGCTACTTTATTCACTGGAGAATAAAAGGTAGTTCCCCAGAGAGAGAAATGTTTGAGATGAGTCAAGAAGAGTGAGCAGATTTTGCAGAGGGAAGTAGAGGAAGGAAATTAAGTGGACGTCACGTGCAAGCCAAGGCAGCATGAAAGGACAACGTGGTGGGGATCAGGTCACTGGAAAGGTTGCACTGAAGAGCTTAGATAAAAAATGCAGAGAAGGGAAGCTGGAGAGGTGAGTGGAGTTCAAGTGATGAAGGATCTGTGTACTAAATGAGGAAACTTAACCTTGTTTTCCAACACTCCGAACAAGTAAAGGATTTAGTTTAGAGGAATGGGGTATAGTGGTTCAGGCCTATACTCCCAGCCCTTTGGGAGGCTGAGATAGGAGGATTGCTGGAGCTCAAGACTTTGAGATCAGCTTTAATAATGTAGCAAGACCTCATCTCTAAAATTAAAAGAAAGGCGGACAAAGAGAGAGAAAAAGAAAAGAAAGAAAGTGAATTTAAAAAGGGAAAAAAAGGAAAGGGGAAGAAATAAAGACAAACAGAGAGTTAAAAAAAAAAAAAAAGAAATTGGAAGGCTAGGAAAGAAGGAAGAGAGGAATAATTAGGGCCTTCCAATCTTGCCTTCAATAGCAGTGTGGCCCTGGCTATTACAGAGCTGGAAGGAGGGAAGGCAGGTAATTAAAGCTTAGACCAGGAGTCCAAAATTGTACCCAGAGCAGCTGGGGTGAACAGCAGGCTTCCCCAGTTGCTAGGGCAGGCACTGGACTCTGCCCCCTGCTCTTCTGCTTCCTGTCTCCCCTCTTTCCTCCTATCCACACAATGAGCAGAATATGCTGTGTTCTCTGAGAGATTGCTAGGTCCCAGAGATTTGAAGCGGAGGAGACATAGCTGCTCAGGTTCTAACTCTCAACCAAGGAAATGACCCTGTCCTCCCGGGCCTGACACTCACAAGGGGAGAATGGGGAGGATCACAGAGTTGCGAGGGGTCAGCATCCACTATTCCCCAACCCAATACAGAAGAGAAGAAGAGGGGCTCAGAGATGGAAGGGGCTTGGTCAAGGTGAGCCAGGGCAATAGGACCACAGCAGGACCATCCTCAGAGATGCTATCCTCCCTTTCCACTTGACCATGATTAGTCTGTTCTCAGTGCTAAAGACACTAGAATGATATATTGGGGTTTAGCAGTAATTTGCAAGAACAGCAACAATAAAACCCCAGGAATTCTATTGACTCAAAGCTCAGTGTAAATAAATAGCATTGTTAAATGCTCAAACAACATTAGACTAAATTAAATGTTTACTTCAGTTCAGTTTCTAGGTCGGTGACATGGAACAAATCACATTACACCTCCGTGTGTGTTTCCTCATCTGCAAAGAGGTGGGTGGAGGCCTAGGGGGTACCTTTCTGCTATAAAATAAGCATCTAGAAAGCAAAAATTACATCTTAATCGTTTCTCTATCCCCAGCACTTGACATGATCTAGTATGTAAAGGAGCTCAGGAAAATGTCAAGTGAATGGGTGAGTGAATGATTGAATGCTTTGGGGGGATGGTGAATAAACATGTCTTACATGACACCTGAAAGCAAAATTCAGACCAATGGGAGCACAGGTATTTTCTCAGCTTGAGACGTAAGACCTGCCCCCAAAGGGGCAGATGGCTATGAGCAGTCTTGACCTCACTATTATCAAAGGAATCCATGCAGATGCCTATAGCAAGGATGCTGTATAAGAAATGTATCGGTGTTTTCAATGACAAACTGGAGGCTGTAACCTCTCTGGTCCCTTCCAATTGGCCTGAATGAAGTGTCAAGGTCAAGTTCCCTTACTGGTGATGACTTACAGGTCATCACAGCTGGGCTTCCCCTCCATACTACTCTGAACCCAAATTAGGAGTGCCCACCTCCTTCAGACCTTTGCAGTCTTGTTTACATTTCTGTTTTAAAGAGTGAAGCAAAGTGCCCAGAAGGGATGGATTGGTGCAGTCAGGGTCTCTCTTAACACCTGGAAAAAGGTGTCATTTCAAGGAAAATCCTCAGACCACCCTCCAGCCCACATCCTAGTAACTCTGTCTCCAGCCTTAGAGCTGTGTCCCCTTCCCTTTATTGGCTTACAATACAGTAATTAGGCTTAGACTCAAAGCTCTATTGAATTACACATAATAATACAGTGGCCAGACCTGTATCATATGTATATTTGACACAAAATCAACTTTGTGAATTTCGGTAGTGAGAAAGAGGCAAGTAATTGGGTGGATCCCTTGAGCTCAGGAGTTCAAGACCATCCAAAGTAAGAGTGAGGCCCTTTCTCTACTAAATAGAAAACTAGCGGGGCTTGTGGTGGACACCTGTAGTCCCAACTACTTGGGAGGCTGAAGCAAGAGGATCGTTTAAGCCCAAGAGTTCAGGGTTTCTGTGAGCTATGATGATGCCACAATACTCTACCAAGAGCAATAGAGTCTCTGCAAAAAAAAAAGAAAGAAAAGAAAGAGGCAAGTAATTGAAATAGTGAGGCCGATGCCTCCCTTCACCCAGTGCAGTAGGTAGGTACTCCAGAGTGAGAATTTGGAGGTTGAGAATCATCTGTTCTCCAATACGGTCTCTTTTTCACCCTGGGGCTTTTCAGTGTATAAGTGGCATTTGAATAGATTTTCCAGATATTTTTTCCCGACTGTACTTGGATTCCTCCTTATACTTTAACTTTAGAGTGTATCTTGGCATCAGTGAAAGACCTAAGATGCTTCTGAATAGGAGGCTCCCAGAGGTGGTGTGAGAAGGCAGAGGAGGCAGAGTGGGACGTGGGTGTCCTGAAGGCGAGCGCTGACTACAGGCATCCCCAGTGACAAGGTAGACCAGTCAGCCCACTGCATTGGGAGCAGTGTAGGACATCCCTGGTTTCAGTGTGTCGTACTGGCCGGAGCTTACCAGAAATCGAGCCCCGTCGATGAGGTACTTCTTCACCGCCCTCTCGCAATCCCTGTAGTTCAGCTGCAGAGAACAAGGCACTGTCAGCAAAGATAGACAGGCTCATGCCATCGTTTCCCCTCCCTTGCCTGCCCCAGGAACTTAGCAATTTGTGGTACTTGTGGCTAGCCAATCTCCCCCACTTTCCCCTCCCCTGGCTAACACAGGGGCCCCATCTCCAACTCAACCCAGCTATCACTACCCCCTTGGGACTGCCTGAAATGGAGAAATTGTCTTGCCCTAAGGCTTTGGGGCCCAGCCCTCCAGGAAGACACTGCCTTCAAGGCATACGAAGCTCTGGTCATGTGCTCCCTAGGACATAGAGGGGCGCTTAAGGAAGAAAATAAATAGCACGTATGGTCTCAGCACCCAGAGACACCCTCAGTGAGCCCTGCGAAGTGTTTCCTTCAATGCTTTCTTCCTAAAGTATATGTTTCTAAACACACTTGAGGTTGTAATGTATAGTCAGTGTTGTACCTAAAATGATAATATAAGCTCTGCCTAGTGTTTTACAAACTTACTTTAAGCATTACTCTAATGGCTACAACATTATTTAATCACTTCCTTATTGCCAAACATTTAGATTGTTTGCCAAATTGCTGTTTCAACAATTATAATTGAAAACTGCTAATAATTATTGAAAGATTTCTCTGTGGCAGGCCCTGTTCCAAGTAGTTAACAGGGCCTGAAGTCATTTAATCCTCACATTTTGCCTGAAGTAGTAGCCTGAAGTCATTTAATCCTCATATTTTGCAGCTGGGGAATGAGAGTCACAGAGCATCAAGTAACTTGCATAATAAGCTTCCACGGGTTGTAGATGACAGGTAACAGAGGGGACAACTGGGCTTCAGAATAAGGGTTTAGTATTTCCGTCAGGAATGTTCTTATTTTTAATGATAGCATTACTTAGTGAAGTGAACAAGTGAAAATGTGGCTTAATGTATCTCCCAATCAAAATATTAAACATCATGGATATTATTTTGCAAAAGTTTTTTCCTGCCTATTTAAGGTAAATTGTTTAAGTCAGAGTCTCGGAATAGAGTTATAAAGGATCCACTGGAATAAGCATTTTTTTAAGGTCTGGATTATTTTCCTAAACCAAATCAGCAATCATCCGAAGTATATTTTGTTTTGTCCTCAGGAGCAGAAGCATTGACACTTGAAATATCTCTAAGCATGATGCTTTGGACGTATTTCAAGTTACATGGCTGTCCTTGAGGATCTGAGATATGGCCCCCACAGCTAGTGGCAGTCTTCTTCTTTGGGGAGAAATTTAAAACCACGTTCTCATCTTATGGCCAACAAATCTAAAGAGTTGTTGTGACCTCTTGGCTTGGGAGTGTAGAATGAACATCACACTAAGAAAGCTGTTAGGGGGGCTATTGAAAGCCAGCAGCTTCTACAGAGCCCCAGCACTCCCTTATCTGCAGGCAGTGGGGTGCGCAGTTCTTGGAATAGTCAACTGCCTCTAATCCATCATTTTCACTGTCATCATTATCAGATAAATCTCGAGTTTCGTTGACGGCATCGAGCTCGACTGAAAGCCCAGCAGACTGGGACCTAGATATTTGATTATGGTCTAGTAGGATCTGGGCCCACAAGGCTAAAAATCTGTATTTTTAACAAGCACCCCAATGACTCTTATAAGCATCTTGCACTGGTCCAGAGGAGTCACCTGGCTTTGTAAACGAGCCAACTGATGCCCAGAGAGGGGAGAAAACTGGCCTAAAGTCACACAGTGAGCTGGGATCCCAGCTGAGAGCAAGACACATGGCTCTGAGCCATTGCCTCCCCACTGCATGGCTCAAAGATGCTCTCCTGCCTAGTCAAAAGGAATCAAGGTGTTGCAGAAATATAAAATTTGATCTCAGTCCTCAGGAGCTGACATTCCAGACAGGGGCTGAGGCACACATATCAGAAACAATAAGACGCAAAGGCCTGACAGTCTGCATGGGTGCCCCCTGCCAACTAACAGAGCAGGAACAAAGGAAGATCAAACATGAACATGAACTAGGCCCCTCTGTCTGCTGAGTGCCTCATGCACATGATTTGTCTTAATCCTCAGAAGGATTGTTTGTATCTCTATTTTACTCTAGAGGAAGCTGAGGCACAGAGAGGTCACATAATTAAGAAAGACCACAACGACCAGAAAGACCATCTGCCTGACTCCAGATCTGGGTGGAGGACTATCTCCAAGGGTAGACTGACCCTATACTTCAGTAGAAATTCCACCTGTGGATTGGTCCTTTAAATGGCAGTTTTGTTTGCTAAGATCCATCCCCCAGTGAAACTCCAGGGTCCATTTACTCTGTATTTTCTCTTGGTGGGGTGGGAGGAGGTACTCAGAACCGGAAGGGTCTCTATCCCAATCTGGGAGGGAGGGTCTGGGCCTTCTGGGATCACAGATAGCCCTCAGCCTCCTGTCCTGCCCTTGATCCTTTTATGCCAGGAGGAGAACCCTGTCCCAGTGCTATGGATGTGTCCCAGGGTCTGAGATCTCCAAGAAGAAAACTCTCCCTTCTCCCAACTGAGGCAGAGAGATGTCTTCCCCAGTCATCCCCAACCTGCCTCCCATCTCCCTGCACTGACAACAATTTTACCCTTAGTTCTCTGTTGTTCAACTGGTTGTATAATTGTGCTATTCAAGCTTGAAGATGGGGCTTGCCTTGAAGATTGAGCCCTTCAACATGCTCAATTCCTTTCTCCTCTTTTTATTGCTGTAATGGGCCATCTTGTTCCATCTTGGCAAATTTTACCTTGCTCCTTTAACTTATGGGGTCTATCTTTAAGAAAAGTAGTTAGAAACATCCTTCCAATTCCAGCTGTGCCACAATCTTTGCTGAAACCTAAGTTTACTATGACCTTGTAGAAGGAAAACAACAGACATGAAATGCACAGAACAGAGCAAATAACAGGATCTGTGGGCTGCGCCCCTACCACACCACACCCAACTCAACATGTTCACATTTTCTTCTTTAGGTTAAGGAAGAACAGTTGTGAGGATAAGCACCTTGGAACTGTGTAGACTCCAGGCTTGGCTAAGATCCACCCCCCTTGAATCTTTGTTTCCCCAGCAAAAACAGGAAGTTGAGTTAGTTGCTTCTAAGGTCTTAGCTTTATAATCTCATCTTTCTGGCAGCCTGGAATGTTAACTGAGTCTGATGCCAGCCTGCAGGGATGAGGGTGTTAGATGCTCAAACCTCCCTCACTAGGCAACTTATCCCATGGAGGAGGGTAGAAGAACTCTAACTGAGCCCTGTGGCTTAAGATTGCCCGTGCAAATGAATGGTCCCCATGGACAGATGACCAAGTCTAGGGATCCTTGAGCCTTTCCCCTAAGCCTGGAAGATAGGACAGCAATGCCCTAGTCCCAGCTTTGCTACAAGCCTGGCCCTAGGCTTTTCCTGGCTAAGCCTATGGGACATAGGGGATTCAGTTTTCCTAGCTATAAACAGGAGCTTGAATCAGTTTTCTGGGCTGCCTCATGAGACTCCCATGAAGTTCTACTGAGACCCTGATCCATGTGAGAGGTTGAGGACCCCTCTTTCAGGGTCATGAGCAATGAATGCCCAGACCCTAATCTGGCATTGCTCATCTTTACCCCCTTCCAGCCCTCCTACCCTGCCTGGTCCCTGTCCCTCCACAGGCCTCCAGTCTCCCCTTTCTAGTAAGTAGCCGGATCTCATTAGCGGTTACAGCAATTCTCTGCATCTCAGAGCACAGACTTTGAAACCAAACAGGTGTGACTTGAATCGTGCCTCTGTAGTCTCTGGGGTTTTGAGCCACTTAACTCCCCTGAGCTGATTTTGCAGCTGAGCCAAGGGGACAATACTATGAATCCCACAAGACAGTGGGGAATGTTAAATGGGCCAGTACTTGTGCAGCACTAAATTCAGACCCTGAAAAATAGTTGGCATATGCTCATTTAAGGGCTCTCCCTCCCACCTTTCTCTCCAGAACTCACTGTCGGGAGAACAAAGTGGTCTACATGGCCTTCATCCAACCGGTAAAATTGCGCATGGCTGGTAGTTTCATTACTATCTTATACAACTCTCGCGTTCAGCCCTGATTGTATCGTCAAGCCTCTGTCCAGCCCAACTGCTAACAAAAAAAGCAAGGCTCACCTTCTTGAAATAGTCAGCAAGGCTATCAGGGTCCCAGGTCAGGACCTCAGAGCGAAAGGGTACGTTCCTCAGCGCCATGGCCGCTCTCCAGGAGGAAGCTTACAGGCTGAGCATGGGCGCTGCGCCCATGGACACGGGACCCCAAATCCAGAGCTTGGAGGTGTCCTTGACCCTTCTGGCTCTCAGCTACCCTCTGGAACACCCTTTCTGGAGCACTTGTCTTTTCAGCTGTAGCCAGATCCAAGAAAGCAACGGCTTCCTCCGCGAACAAATATGGTCTCTTCTCAGAAAACGACTCAGCGAGTTTCCTTTACCACTTCCTCTGCTGGGCTCTAAATAAGTAAACAAGGAAGCCCAGTGCTGGGGGCTTGAGATGCAGCGAGAGCTACAGGGGTGGTGAGTCTGCACTGTCCCCAGGCACTCTAGCCCAGCGTAGGGTCAGTAAAGGGGACTTAAACGCCAGTGTGAGCCCCAGTATTTTTCCATTAAAACTTCTGGCACCTTCATATCTACACCACTACTTGCTCCCGTCTGTGTAGACCAAAATCTGTCTTGACAAATGACCTAAAATATAGACAATTTCCCACATCAGTGAACTACTAAGGGCCTTTTAATGCGTTTCTACCACCTTCCCCTCCTACCCCAGAGTTGCCATTGAAAGTTGAAATTCCATCAGTGTCCTCTTTACAGTTCATCACCAGAAGGACCTCTCAGTAAGGGGCTGAGTGGGGCACCCATGGCTCAACAGGATGCTGCATTGGGCCGACAGGGCTTAATTTATGTTGTGACCATGTCTGTGCTGTGCAACCAAGGAAAGGATTTACACTGTAGGAGACTCAGTTCCCATATCCGTCAATTGGGGAAACAGAGGAAATGCCTCACACACACAGAAAACTGGGTAGCATTTACCTAGAGAAACTCAAAAAAAAAATTAAAAAGCAGAAAATTTAACAATTACTCCTGATGATGCTATATTCTGTGCATGTTTTCACCATACAGTCTTTTCACTATCAAAGCCACCATACAGTCTAGAAAATGAGCACGTTCCCTGGACGTAGGAGATAGGAATTTGCTGTTTAGACCATCTCAGACCTCACGCACTTCTCAGAACGGATTGACTTACTGGCAAAAAGGAGGTCCAAGGTCTGAAACAAGTATGTTTGTGCAACATGGCAGCCCTCTGAACACAAGTTAGCTCCTTTATCTAATATACTACACACACACACAAAACCATCTGTTCAATGCTTCAGGAAAGAACTGAGCTCTGAGGGTCTTACTGAGTGATGTTGGTCCTTGAGGTGGTGCTTTCCTCAAGTTTTTTCAAGGACAACTTTGGTCACACAATGTCTGCCTTCTGCATACTCTAAGGAGCCCCTTTGTTACCATGGTGTGCTTCCCTCACTGGCTGGTTGTCATCTTAAATGATCTATGTATTTAGTTCCAGGCTTAGCACCTAAAAGGTGGTTTATAAATGCAAGCTGGTATTAACCTTGCTCACAGGGCACTGGGGGCATTAATAAGGGTAGCCTAGCCCAAGTGTTCCTCACCGGACCTCATACTTAGGATCAGTAACTGATCATGATCATGCTGTTTAAAGATCAGCCCTGCTGGTCAAAAGCTCCATCACTGGTGAGAGAGATCACTGCATCTTTCAAATCACCAGCATAGCAGCAAATGATATATAAAGCCATTTGAGAAGAGAGGGAGAGAGAGAAAGAACTTCAAAGTAGAGTAATCAAAATGTCATGGAATTAACTAATATTTAAGCAGAGCCCTGGAAGATGGGGTATACAGGAAGGTGTTCCACCTGAACACATCTCTCTCTCTTTCTCAAACTACATGACACTACTGGAAAGGAATATTCCAGATCGTTCTTAAAAGTAGAAGCAATATAGGTAGGCCTGGTGGCTCATGCCTATAATCCTAGAACTCTGGGAGGCTGAAACAAGTGGATTGCTTGAACTCACAAATTCCAGACCAGCCTGAGCAAGAGCAAGATCCCATCTCTAAAAAAAATAGTCAGGTGTTGTGGCAGGCATCTGTAGTCTCAGCTACTCGGGAGGCTGAGGCAAGAGGATCACTTGAGCCCAAGAGTTAGAGGTTGAGAGGTTGCTGTGAGCTATGATGCCATGGCACTCGACCCAGGGTGACAGACTGAGATTCTGTCTCCAAACAAAAAAGTAGAAGCAATGCATATACATATTTTCAAATGATGTTCACCCCTACTCAGGATAAGAAATATTACAGAAAATCAGGAGTTATAATGAAGGTCCAGGTAAATATTAGGCTCCTTTAGAAAAACTATCCAATAATTGTGGCCAAGATGGATAATCCATGGAGCTCATTCAGATGATAGACACAGCACTTAGGACACATGGATGACAGTAATGATGACAAAAAGAATAAATAATAAGAAATGCCTCCAGCTCTTCCTCTGTGCTAGGGAGTATGCTGAGAGCTTTACACCAATCATCTTACTTAATACTTGGCAGTATTATTACTTCTACTTTACAGAAGACAAAACTGAGGCTCAGAGAGGTGAAGCTACTTACTCCCTTGCACTTGGCAAGTAGGTTGCAAAGCTGGGTCTCCTCCAAAGTTTACTGGGTCCGAAGTCCCTATGCTTTGCCATTTGCCACCTCAGAGCTCTGAGATGTTACATAATTTGCCCAAGGTAGAATCAGGATTCAAACCCAGGTCTGTCTTCAGAGCCTGTGTGATTTCCTCTCTATGGGTCTTATAGAGAGAAAGGCAGGTTGTGAGTCTGCACAGTCGAAGGAAAGCGTCAAGCACTTTGCACATGGAGGGCATTCAATGCCCCCCCCCCCAACAGAACGACAGGCCAAGTACTCAGAAGAGCAGGTGATGCAAGGGGAAGCTTGTTGCTTCAGGCCTGGTGCCTTTCCTCTTCCCCACGACTCGGTGATTTCCCAACACCCATGAGTTTTACATTGCCTGTCCCTGGCTGGAGGGTTTCTGAAGCTCCAGGATCAGGGGCAGTGAACCCTTAAGACAAGCTCAGGAGACCACAAGGACCAGTGGGACCCTATAGAGGCCAGGTCCCTTGGCTCAGCCTCTAGCACTTCACCTGTAAAATAGTGCAGCCTCGGGGTATAGCTACGACAACAGGAGTGCAGTGCGGTGTCACCCAGGGCCACCTCAGTGTGGCTGAGAGCATCTGTCTGCCGACTTCAAGGATGAAGCAGAGTGGACGTTGGGATCAGGTAAGGGGCAGTGATTTAAAGCAGAGACTGACCTGTGTTGGCGAGATGCTCACCCATCACTCTCTCCCTCCCTGAACCAGGCAGAGAAGCTCAGAACTTCTACAAGAGCAAATTAAAAGGTTAGCAGAGGCAGACCGCACCCTGTGGCTCAAAGGTGTAGGGCGCCAGCTCCATATGCTGGAGGTGGTGGTGGTGGGGGGTTCAAAAACCCAGCCCCGGCCAAAAACTGCAAAGCAAACAAACTGAAAAAAAAAAAAAAAACGGTTAGCAGAGGCCTTCTTAAGGCTTGTGATGTGTATCTCAAGATTAAGAAAAGGGCAAACAATCTCAAAGTGTACTGAGAACAGCATTATGCCAGTAGGCAGGAACAGGGCTTGTGGAATAGGAATCTTAAATGCACATCCAGGGGAGACCGTGGCCGGTAGCCATTCTTGCAGGGAGCACCAAGTCGAATTGTCAGAGCTTCGGAACAAAAAGCAGCAAACTTCAACCCAGAGTGGCGGATCACCCCAGCCTGCTCCCCTCCCTTCCCTACATGTCCAGATAATGAATCGCCCTCCCCTTCCCTCTAATCCACAGCACAATTGGGTGGAGAGGGAACTGCCTTTCTTCACAGTAGTTTCAGAGGCGAGAAAAATAGACAGTTCATTAGAAGACACTCAGCAGTTTGTTTACTTAGGGACCAGGGAGAATGGAAAGCAGAGACTTGATGAGAAAGTGTCAGCTTTCTTAGGAGAGGCCCCTTAGAGGTCAGGAGGTGTGTGGGAGGAAGCACTATTTGAATTTTATTTGGACAGGGGCTCTGGATTAGGAGAGAGGCACAAGGTGGTGGCATGTGGCCCAGAGAGGACATTAACGTGGGATGCTGCAAGCCATCAAGAGGATGTCATGGAGCGTGTCCACCCTCATGGCGCGTGTCTCAGCCTCACTGTCACCAACGTAGGGTGTGGATTTGTGACTGGAGGCTGAGACAAATCGTGGCTGTCACTTTCTGGAAAGTCTGTGTGGGTTTGCCTGTTGGGGAAACAAAGGCTGCAAGGCCCATCCTTGTAGGGAGGGGGCAGGCAGCGGAAGCCGCAGCCCCTCCATGTCCAGCGTCCTTCTGGATGGCGAAGTGCCTTGCCCTCACGGGAGGGACCCGACCGCCCCGTTGGACGGGGGAATACGACTGCACGGCAGCTCTTCTCCAGACTACACCCCCCCTCTGTCTTGACAGTCACCGAGGCCCCCAAGCCCACCCCAGCCTGGACACAGTTCTCGCCTCCCCCATCCCTGTCCTGGGATAACGGGAGAGGAAAACATGAACAGCGGCTCTATGCAGCCAGGCAGCGAGGAGCAATAGTTTCCACTTCCTTGTAGCTGACGGTTTCATTCTCCTCAAACACTCTTTCTCATCCCCCTTTCTCTGTCTGTCTTGCTCCGCCGCCGTTTTAGCCGAGGCACCTTAGAAGTCTGAAGGTGGGTGGAGGAAGTGCTTATTTGGACTTCCTGGCAAACCTCCCCTCTGAGACTGTCCTATTTCTGACTTCTGCAGCCTGAACCCACATAGCTCTGCTTGAAAGGAAACTCCCCAAGTGCTGGCAAGTGTGGGTGGGTGCGGGCAGAGGGCAGGAGAGGGGAAAGCAGGTTCTCAGTTTAACCAAAGAGAGAAAACTTTGCCTTCCTCCTCAGATAGGCTGGACTAGGGCAGAGGTACGGGAGTGTTGGGGGAGAGTCAAGAAAACAAAGGCAACGTTGCCCCAGCCAGTAAAGGCAAATGTGACCCACTCCAGCTTCTTCCATGAGGAAGAGGTAAGGGCCTGGAAGTGCACGCATGTCCCTAAGATGAAGTGCTTATTTGTCACAAATGAGAACAGCAGGGCTTAGAGGGTTGGGGTAGGTTTGGGGAGAAGTGGATGTAGCCAGAGGCACCTAATTTGTCTACCCTATCATGAGGGTGTAGGGCTTGGGGAAAAGAAAGGCCAGGCCTTACAGGACCCACATAATGTTCTTTGTGAAAGTGGGAGATTTCTGTCTAC
Organism: Galagoides demidoff; assembly: GCA_963574575.1. NCBI lineage: Eukaryota > Metazoa > Chordata > Mammalia > Primates > Galagidae > Galagoides > Galagoides demidoff. The sequence continues at coordinate 38,191 of CAUYQV010100596.1, read as the reverse complement.
CCATTTAAAGATTAAAGACAGAGGCTGGGGAAGATCAGATGCTTGCCCAAGCCCTCACAGATAATCGGAGGTAGAATGTGGAATTTGAAACCAGACCTGTCTGACACTAAGACTTTTTCCACTGAAAAATGTGGTTTCCTATGACAGAAATTTTACTTCGTGAATAATCAGTATTCACCTAGAACAGGTCTTGCCAAACACAAAATAATGACCTTGGGTTTGTACACATTTGTCTTGAATTAAAAAGAAACAAGCTTAGCAATCCCATGTTGCGTTAGTGGTACATGTTCACCAAATCCCTCAGTTGTACCCTGCAAGCAGGGAGATGCCTGCATAGGGCTTCGGAACTCTGCATGAGGCAGAGTTGGAGGAAGGAATTGGGGATGTGGAAAAGGAGGAACATGACCCCAGTGACCATTCATTCCAGTCTACAGGGGCCCTGAAGAAGACTGAGTTGCTTCTGCTGCAAAGACATTGGAGTTGCTGGCCTTTTCATGTTCCAAGACAGGTTCTTAAAACTGTCCTTTGGAATATGTGAATGTCGCTGTATTCTTCTTACTTAGCGGGGGTGCAGTTGGATTCTGTTGCTTGCAACCCAAACCCCTGACTCTCTCAGTTACACCATTGCTCTTTAGTTTGTCCAGTGTCAAGGGGAAAATGGAGGTAGCTTGGAGTAAGGAAGAACACCATGGATTGGGATGTGGGGGTAACAGGCTTGGATTCTAACTAAGCAGCACCATCAACTTGGTGTTTGACCTCGAGCTCCTTGGAAAGTTTCCTTATCTCTAAAAGAGACCGATAAAGCTTCACATCTGTCTTGGTGCATTTGCTGATAAAGTTGCTCCTGTTACATGCCTGTCCTGTGTCTGGCATATCATAGAGGCGTTACAAGTGTGTTTCCTTCCCCTAGACAATCTCTAGAGCTTCCTTTCAGTCCTAATATTCTATGATCCTGTCGGTAGCTGATTAACTTCTGTCCACCTCTCTTTGGAGAAAGAAATACAATCTTATATCAAGGATTTCTTCTGCTTTCACCAAGAATCCTTAGGGGGCGATCATACCTGTGATCTGCCAAACCAAGGATGTTTTTGGAAGTGGAGGAAGCTCTGTTTGTAAAGAGCTAGAACAGCAGGTGGACACTGGGGCTATCCCTGGCAAACATATGTGTACCCCCCTTGCAGAGCTCTCATCTCCTGGCACTGATGTCTTGGTCAGTTTTCTCCTGCAGTGTCTCATCTGCCCCACTTAAGCAGAATTCCATGCTTCTCACTTGTTCTGGCAAATGTCAATTCTACTTACATTTATTGAGAAATTGGAGCTGGGCACGGTGGGTCACACCTATAATACAAGCACTCTAGGAGGCCAAGGCAGGTGGATTGCTTGAGCTCAGGAGTTCAAAACCAGCCTGAGTAAGAGCGAAATCTCATCTCTTAAAAATAGCTGGATATTGTGGTAGGTGCCTGTAGTCCCAGCTAGTTGGGAGGCTAAGGCAGGAGATTTTCTTGAGCCCCAAAGTTTGAGGTTTCTGTGAGCTATGATGCCATTGCCCTCTACTGTGCAATAAAGTGAGACTCTGTCTCCAAAAAAAAAAAAAAAAAAAGAAAGAAAGAAAGAAAAGAAAAGACAAGAAATTGGAGAGGTATTTCTGCCACAGGAAGAAACCCCAAATGTAGCCAAGTGGGGTCATGATTGAGCCTGCACCTACTGTATGTGTTCCCTGAGCTCTGTGGTTGTGCATGCCCAGATGCCCGACAAGGCCTATTCTGGGCACAGCCTCCCCTGCCCTTACTGGAACTAGAGGATCTATTTATCTTTAGAACAGGGAGAATATACAGGCTCACAGTTCTAAATTGAATGTGTGTCTAGCCAACAAAAGTTCCATATTCTCACACAAACTTCCCTCTTTTCAAGCCCCCACCACCACAATTGTTCCTTTTATCTACTACAGAGTTCTGGGCCCTCTCCCAAGGGTCTTGTACCCCTTGACTTGGTTGCGATTTAGGAAGTCTTGCCTTGGCAAATGATGGCCAGAATTCCCCCAAACCGCAGCATCCTCTGAGGGCCTTTCTTCCTGTTTGGGGGGCTCCCTATGTGAAACTGGGATCTCAGGCTCAGCACCCATAGCACAGTGGTTTCAGTAACCACAAAGACCAAGGGTGGTGGGTTCAAACCCAGCCTCGGCCAGCTAAACAACTGCAACAATGACAAAATTAGGCGCCTGTAGTCCTAGCTACTTGGGAGACTGAGGCAAGAGAACTGTTTAAGCCCAAGAGTTTGAGGCTGCTGTGAGTTGTGATGCCACAGCACTCTACCAAGAGCAACATAGTGAAACTCTGTCTCAGAAAAAAAGAAGAAAAAGAAACTGGGATGTCAGAAGACTCAAGTCCATTCTGGAGCTCTGGCAGAATGATTCTTCTAGCTTTTCTTCTTGAGTCTAGTCCTACAAAATTAAAATTGCAGATAATTCTGTCTTCCTAAAGTCAAAACCTGTAAGAGTTGAATAGCATGTTTTGATCCCAACTTTGTCCCACTCCAGTTGTGTGACCTTGGGCAACTTACTTGTCTGGCCACAGTTTCCACAGGAGGGTGGGGAATAATAGCTTGGGTCTCCTTGAATGTTTGAGCAGATCCAGGAAAATATTGGGCTCACAGAGCACAGCTCCTGCTACACCGTAGATGGTGTCTTTGCTGGCAGTTTTCACTCTCCAGAACACATCTGAGTCATTCATCCCTCCCAGCCCAGAGTGACAGTCGGTTCTCCACTGTCACCCCTTCCCTGGATTACAGCTCACACTGAGCTCCCCTCTCCTGTGTCACCTGTGGGTGAGGATCAGTGGATCACAGTACTCTGCAATATTTCTGATGTAAGCAGATAGCACAAATGGCAGAGTTGAGCTTTGCTCATGATTCAGAAGAGACTCCCTTTCCTTCCTTTCCCAGGCTCCAAAGCCAGCAAGGCCGGGGACAAAGGAGAAGAACATGCCCCAGCTAAATGCTTTGAAAGTCATTTGAGGGGAGTGGGGACAGTGTGACAGAATGTAAGTGAATGTGCAAACCTGGTAGGAAGAACAGCAACCCAGTGCAATGATCAGTGGCACTCTACTCTGGGCCTGGGTGCCAGGGAGTAATCAGGCAGACCAGGGCCTGGTGCAAGCAGGCAGCTCAGCCCGAGCCCATTGCTGCCACCCTGCAATGAGGCATGCATACTGGGGCAAGAAAGTGGCCCCATGTTTCCAGATTCTTACTTTAAGAAAAGCTACAAAACTAGATTTTCTGTTTAAAAAAAAACTTTAAAAAGAAAAATGTGGTCAACTATAGTAGGCAGAATAATGACCCCTAATGATGTTCATGTCCTAATCCTGGAATCTGTGAATACCCCAGGTTGCTTGGCCAAGGGGATTTAAGGTTGCTGATCAGCTGACCTTAAAATAGAGATTAGCCTGGCATACCCAGGTGGACCCAGTGTAATCATAAGTGTTCTCAAGAGTGGAAGAACGGGGTGGGAAGGAAGCCAGGAGTGACTGCAGGACAGGCACAGACAGATGCAGCCCTGATGGTTTGGAAGAGGGGAGCCACATACCACAGGGTGTGAGGCACCCCTAAAGTCTGGGAAAGGAAGGAAAGGGAGTCTCTTCTAGAACCTCAAGAAAGGAAGAAACACAGTCCTTGATTTTAGACTTCTGAGTTTCAGAACTGTAAGATAATATATTTTTATTGTTTTAAAGTCACTAAGTTGTGGTCATTTGTTATAGCAGCAACAGAAAACTAATACATCAACTAACCTTTAAAAAAAGGGCAAACAAACCACATCTGTTGGCTGTAGAGCTGTTGCACGTCATTTTTGTTTGAAAATTACTGAGTGACGTGCACGCTGTCTAAGCTGGAAGGGCTTTGAAATCAGCACCATGGACTCCATGACCTCATCAGCTGCAGTGGGTCACACTCACACACCCGTGACTCCCAGTGGGAAGGCTGAGTCTTAGAATGGCACTCACAGGGGCTGTCCAGGCAGAGGGAGGTGAAGTAATGTGGGTAAGTCCCTGCCAATGAGCAGCTCACGTCATATGTCCCTGGACCTTACCTAAACACAGCTGTTCACGGCTGGTGAGAAAGAAATAGCAACTGGAGGGGTGTGGGCCATTTTACCTACTGTTCTACTCCAGAAGCAAAGGAATGCCCAGGTAAGTTCCAAAAGGCCGACCAACTCTAGGTGCTGTCTTCAGACTTAAACCCTGTCCAAGAAGAAACTCCCTTCCCGACACAGGGCACTGTGCTGGGCCCTTTCCTATCATTACTGTCAACTCATGGCCTGCTTCCCAGACCAGTGTCCCTGTTTTGCATGTCAGCTACGTTTCCTCCACCTCTATTTTTTTTTTTTTTGGGCACATGTAATTTCAAAAGTACCATTTGATTTCCCAGGAAATCTCTGCACTGAATGAGAACATGGACACATCTATCTTCATTGAACACTAATTATGTCAATGGTTTTCTGGGCCCTGGGTCCTGGATTATTTTACACACAAAGGATTCCCATCAAGACTGTGGCATGTCTGCAATTAGCAAGATGTAGTGGCATCCTAACTACTCGGGAGACCAACATGGGAGCATCTCTAAAGGCCAGAAGTTGGAGGCTGCAGTGAGCTGTGACCACACCCATGCCCTCCTGCACTCCAACCTGAGTGACAGAGTGAAACCTTAAAAGAAAAAAATAAATAAAGACTTTGGCATGTCTAGAGTTGAACCTAGACAAACAGAGAATTGCCATCATGGAGTGACAAGGGCTCTTAAAGGGACTTGGCTCCAAAGTGGCAGCCCACGGGTATCTTTTAGCTGTGGATGTTCTAGTTGGACAGCAATGCACCCACTGTCCCCACTGCCCCGAAAATGACTTTCAGAGCATTTAGCTGGGGTGTGTTCTTCTCCTTTGTCCACAGCCCTCCATCCTCCCCAGGATCTTCAACCATAGAAACCTCCTCCATTCAGCTTCTGTCCCCACCAAGCCCTTGAAAAAGTTTGAGTTTATGTCAGTGTATCTGTATCCAAGTCCCACATTTAATTTATTTCACGTATTCTTACCTTCCTTCAACGAATACTTCCTGGGCACCTTTGATGTACCACAGAATGGAATGGGGATTCAGGAGTGAGCAAACGGAGAGCTGTTGGTCTTATAGAGCCTGATCAGGGTGAGGGTGATGATGAATAATTAATAAGTGTGGAATATTTACTATAGTACTTTGTGCCAAGGGTACTTTCTTCATGTAAGATGAGGAAACTGAGGCACAGAGCAGTTCCATCCTTATGCAGCAGAAAGACGTGAACAAAGGAGCAAGCAGGAGGAGCAAGGGCTCTGCTGCACCGTATGGTAGCTGCTGGCTTGGCTGCTTAAATCCGAATGAAAATGAAATTAAATCCAAAACATTTAGTGCCTTGATCACACACTTCTCCAGTGCTCGATAGTCACATGTGGCCAGGGGCTACCATTTTGGCAGTAGAGACACAGTCAGTTAGAATGTTTCCATCATCATAGAAAATTCTACTGGGCAGTGCTGGTCCAGAGTGTCATGGGGAAGAATGAAGCTTCAGACCTTGAATTTTTTTTTTTTTTTGAGACAGAATCTCATTTTTTACAGTGCTGTGTCCTCATAGCTCACAGCAACCTCAGTCTCTTGGGCTCAGTGATCCCCTTGCCTCAGCCTCCTAAGTAGCTGGGTCTACAGGCCCCTGCTGCAACACTCATCTATTTTTTTCTTTTTAGAGAGGAGAAGGTCCTCACTCTTGCTCAGGCTGGTCTCAAACTCATGAGCTCAGGCTGTCCACTCACCTTAGCCTCTCTGAGTGCTAGGATTATAGGCGTGAGCCACTGCCCCCAGCCAGACCTTGAAGCTTCCTCTAATGCAAGCTGCAAGACCTTAAGCAAATCACTTAACTTCTTTGGGTTATTGGTCTATAAAATGTGGTTAACGACGATACTATCCTCAAGGGGTTTGGGAGAAGGTGAGTTAATTTTGAGACACTTGTTAACCACAGTGTCCAGCACACAGCAAACACCTGATCAATCATAGCTACTAGTAGAAATATATCAACTGGTGGGAAGAGATGAGAAAAAACAAAGCCAGGCAAGGGGACAGGTGTCCTGCTCAGATAGAGAGGATGGTCACACATGTCCTCCTGAGAGAGTGGCATCTGGATGGAACTGGGAGCCAGACTTGGGGATAGCAGTGAGAGGCACAGGCTGAAGGCTGGGGCTGGCTGGGCACGTCCCTGGGACAGAGGGGAGGCCAGTGTAGCTGGAGAGGAGACAGCAAGGGAGAAGGGAGAGGGGATTGGGAGACGCGGAGGACCCTGGTGAGGACTTTGGCAGTCTATGGTGGGAGCACTTGGTAGGTTTTACACATAGAAGTGGAAATCTAAGTGACTTAGATTTTAAAGAGCCACCTGGCCGGCTATGTGTGGCTAGAAGATCACAGAAGCAGGGTGGGCTGGGAGGCCTGAGAGGAGGCTGCTGCGGCCAGCAGACCAGTGGGAGACTTTAAAATGCGTCGCAGGGTGGTTTTTCTGTTCAGAAGAGCCCTTCACCACGGATTGTCCCTGTGGCCTGAAGCACTCTGCCCAGTGTCCTCCCTTCCTCCCCTGCGTAGGTCTTGACTCAGGTCACACATTCAGAAAACACTCTCTGTGTTCCTTCCTGGCTTTATTTTTTCTCCTCATTCTCAACTAACAGACAACACACTTTACAGATTTGGTTTACTGTTGACACGAGGGCTCCCGTGAGGGCATGATTTTGTCGGCTTTATTCATGGCTGAATCACTGCAGCCATCCCTGTCACAAACTGGATGCTTGAGAGATACTTTCAAACCAAGGAATCAATGAATGAATGGTGCAGAGAGGGCGGGAAAGAGGGGGGAGATAGGGTGAGAAAACGATGCCTAGAGAGGGGAAGTCACCACCCTAACCCCACACAGCAGCTGGCGGCCAGACCCACCCTGGAAGCCAGGCCTCCCTGCATCTCACCAGGCAGATACGGGCTGGGGGGTTGGTTTGCCTTGTTCTCAGAGCTCTCAGTGAGCGTTTGCCTCTCTGTGCTCAGCTGGCACTTGCCCTGTACCACCTGTGTCTTCACTGTCTTCCCGGACAGTCTTCTCCAGATGTGCTTTCTGTTCGGCTGAGCTGTCTGTTTTTCTGCAGGCCTAGCCCACCTGCAACATCCCAGGAGTTACGTCTATTACATGCAGGGAAGTGAACAGGAACCTGAAAGGCATCTCACTTCTCTATCAGGGAAGTCTGCAGATGCGGACACTGACCCGTGGCTGGGAGGAGCGGGATGTGGGGTCAGGGAGCTAAGTTCACTCAGCCTCCTTGCTTGCTGCCAGTTCTGGCTCTCACTCCATCCTGCCTCTGGTAGGACAGCGAAATTCTCTTCTTCATTCTTTATAATAAGGATAAAACCAAACACTTAGAATCCTTATCCTATTTTAGGCACTTTGCAGACCCGCAACCCTGCATCTCCCATTTTACAAATCAGGACACCCAGCTGGAGTGTTACCCCATGGGTGGAGTTAGGTTCAGCCCCGGGGTCCGTCTGTGTCTGATTCTGAAGCTTGTTGTCTTTTCTCCAGACACCGGCATCATTCACTCATTCATTCATTCAGCCATTTTTTAATGGAGCCGCACTCTGTGCCTGAAATGGTCCTAAGCCCCAGTTTACAGTGATGAACAGGCAGACAAGGTTCTGCTCTCAAAGAACTAATTCCATTCAAGCAGAAGGAGGGAAAAAAAACAATGAACAAGAAATTAACACCCAATCAAGTAATGTCAGGTGGGATTGCCTTGAAACAAGTTAGCCACTAGGGGAGCACACGGGTGGATGCTCCCCTAGTGGCTGGCTGGAAAAGGTGACTTCATCAGGGTGGGTGCCAAATATAGCTGGAGGCAGGACCCAGAGCAGGAAGGAGCCAGGGACTGAGGCAACGTGTCAGGAGGGAAGGAAGGTGCATGCCTTGCCCTGGAGAAAATCCCAGAGTCAGGCAGAGGTCTTGAACCACTAAACCATTGAGGGCATCATCATTCATCTCCAGCCTGCTGTGCTAAGTCACATACACCATCCCCTCTGGTGTGTTTAATGTCGAGCAACTTTTCAACCTTGTCCCTTTCCTCCCTCTGTGCCTGGGTCAGTCCTCTAACACGTTTTTCTCCAGAGGAGGCTTAGAGAACCTCAAGGCAGAAAGAGCAGCAACAGCAGCAGTAACTTTCTGGAGCTTTGCCTGGGGACCTTGCCAGGCTGCATGCCCCTCTCACCCTCCACTGCTCCCTGGGTTTCTGGCCCCCCTTTCTACCCTGCTCCCCACTTCTGCCCTCAGCCTCACACTGAGATCCTCCTTCCCTCTCCAGCCCCCGTGGATTAGAGGCTTGGTCTGATCTGATGCCTGGCTTTGCATTTGGTCATCCACCCTCCCGTGGGCTCACAGATCCTTTCTGGCCCTTCCCAGCTCCTATCTGCTCACCTGACCAGGGTTCTGAGACCCTGGGGCCAGACTCAAAACCCTCCAAACTCCACTTACCTAGAAAGTGATGGCAAAATCACCCTGACTCAGGAGCCATGGGTGGTAGATTGAGAACAGGCCTCTCCCAGCATTATCCTGTCCCTTCTACGAGAATGTGCAAATGACACCTCCGTGCTTCTCTTCAGATCAATGCCGAGCACCATGTTCTTTGGAAAACTTCCCTGAACCCGGGGGTGAAGGGTTCTACCGAAGTGCTTCAGGGGTATGCTTCTCACACAGCACCACTCACACAGGACCCCCTGGACACGAATCTCACACTAGAGTATGGTCTCCTTGTGGGCAGGTCAGCACAGCATCCCTGTGTAACAGGGTGCCTGGCACAGGCGGATGAATGAATCTCACTGCTGGGCAAGTTGCAGCCCCAGATGACCCTATGAGGCTGCTAGGGCGCTTCTGCACAAACTATTAATAATATACAATGTTTCTGTTCTGAAAACAGAATATAAACATGTTCATTTCCATTTCTCACTGTTTAAGGGTGTGAATCCTTCCAGATTTGACGACTCTTTGATATCCTGTTGGGTTTCTCCTCAGAAGTGACTGGGGGATCTGTAGGTGCAGAGAGGGTTGGGGAAGCAGAAGCACATGCATTGAGAGGATTGTTCAGCCACTAGCAGGGAAACCAGACCTCCTGTGACATAATCGGGCACAGCATGGGGATTTCTGCATTTCCAGGAAGACTCTGAGACACCCGTTTAGAATGCAGTGAGTCCCTGGCACTGTCTAGGCCTCTAAACCAGGGAGAAGGCAGAAGGCAGAGGTCTGGGAGACAACCAAAGGGGATGGCCAGGGGGAAGATGGCTTCATACACACATATATACACCACCCAAATCCCCTTATATTGTCTGAGACCCTTATATCTTATTTTGTTTAAATAAAGCTATGTTTTTTTTTTAATCTATAAAAGCAAAAGAGAGCTATTATGGGAGCATAACTAAAATACAGACAAGAAAGAGTAATAAAAAATAAATGCTTAAAATGTTGGTATTTCTTTTATAAAAAATCATTTTCACCATCACAATCACATGCTTCCTAGAATTCTCTATAAAATCTGATAAAAGAAAACTTTAGGGGCTCAGCGCCTATGGCTCAAGTGGGCTAAGGTGCCAGCCACATACACCTAGGGTGGTGGGTTTGAATCTAGCCCTGGCCCACCAGACAACAATGATGGCTGCAACCAAAAAATAGCCGGGCGTTGTGGTGGGCGCCTGTAGTCCCAGCTACTTGGGAGGCAGAGGCAGGAGACTCGCTTGAGCCCAGGAGTTGGAGGTTGCTGTGAGCTATGATGCCACAGCACTCTACCCAGGGGGACAGCTTGAGGCTCTGTCTCAAAAAAAAAAAAAAAGAAAGAAAGAAGAAAAACAGAAAAGAAAAGAAAAGAAAACTTTAGGCAAAAAGTTTAAATTTAACAAAGTCTATATGAGCAAAGAATGATTCATGAATCCACAACACTCAGAACCAGAAGAGGTCAGAAAGCCCAGCAGTGTGAGCAGATAGCATTGATAGGGCGAAGCTGAGAGCAAAGTAAGAAAATCATCTGATTGGTTATAGCTGGGTATCTGCCATATTTGGGCATGATGTGATGCATTAGCTACCTGTGATTGGCTGAAACCAGCTAATTGTTATAAAAAATATATACTCCTGGGTAGTACCTATGGGTCAAAGGAGTAGGGCGCTGGCTCCATATGCTAGAGGTGGTGGGTTCAAACCCAACCCCAGCCAAAAAACTGCAAAAAAAAAAAAAAATATATATATACACACACTCCTAAAGTAGGTTTCCATTTATTTGGGTACTCAGTCAGGGTGAAGTTTGTTATGTAGGAACTTGAAGTACCCAAGTAACCATAGGCTAATGGTCTCCTACTCATTTAATTTAACACCTCTTTGTGGGTTTTTTGTTTGTTTTCATGTATCCAATGTATTGTGAGCAGCTTTACCCATGACTGAAAGTCATCTCAAAGCAGTTTGTTAAGTGGCTGCTGAATGCCGTGTGCTATGTACTAGAATTTATTTCAATAATTCCCTATGAGTGAATATTTAGATTGGCTCCAATTTTATTATGATAACCCAGAAATGAGCATTGTTTTAGGTAAGCTGCTACACACAGCCATGATTATTTCTTTAGTATAAATTGTTAGATGCCGTCTTGCTAGGGCCAATATTTGGGCTTTTATAATTTTGCTAGGCCTTGTTCTGCTGTTCCTTACAAAAGAAAGTTTTCATTTTGTCTCCAGCCAGTTGGGCACGAGGGTGTGGGTTGTAATTTCATGACCTTCCCTCCTGTCACAGCCGCCTTTGGTTTTCACTTAATCTGTTTTCACTGAGCTGATGGGCGGCGGGCAGCGCAGTTGGCTTCTGTTCCCACCTGGGAAAAGCCCCAGAGAAACCTCAATAAATCTGGCTTCTGCCAGGGATGGCCAGTGTGAGTATCAGTAGAGCAGAACAATAACTGATTAAGAAAACGGCGTGATGGTTCTATGAAAAACAGCTCAGGCGTTAATAGACTCAGGGATCACACAGACCTGGGTTTGAATACTAATCTTGACTAGCACAAAAATCTCTCTGAGCCTTGATTTTCTCTGCTATGAAATGGGATAATAGTATCACATCCTGATGGGGTTTATTGGAAGTTAGATGGAATCGGGTGTGAAACCCCCATAATATAGGTTGTGCACTCAGTGGGTACACATTACCTAGAATTGTTATAAATTAGGCATAATACTTTGAGCCAATGTAACAAACTGTTTACTTAGGTCCCTTACAAGACCTGAGACAGTGTTAAAAATGATTCCTAACTAGTGTAACAATTATTCTCATGGGAAAAGAAGCCCATATTAGTTAATTTCCTTAAACGTTTACTGTATTCTATGTTTCATAATTCAGTGTTTAATATTCACTGTGAAATCTTATTTGGCTGAACAGGCATTATTTTCATAGAATTGTCCTAAGACTTTTCCACAGCAAAGGAAAGGTAAATTCAGGCTTGGTCACCAGGACAGAAGGTGCCTAGTGAGCTTGGGGAAAATGCAGAACCTTGGGTCTCACTGAGTATCCCTGGCTCAGAGCTCAGGGTGTCTGCACCTTTAGCAAACTCCCTGGAGAATTCTTATAGTTGGCTGGACCTAAGACTGCACACTGGCATTGGAAATGCTAGAAGGTAAACCACAAATTGGATATTTGGAGATTCTAAGAAAAAGGATGACAGTTTTTGTTCTATTCTCTTAAAAACACTAATCAAAGCATTATTTCTGCTATATCCAGAAGGGAACATGGTCTTAGGTCTTTCGACATGGTTAACCTTCAGTTTTAAACCATCTACTGTGACTTTATATTTTTCTTTCGACTCTAGAACAACCCCTCAGAGGGCCTTGAAGTCTGATTTTGGTTTGTGGTCTTTTCAGGGCCACATAGCCCAGAATTCCACTTCCTTCCCTGAGGATACATTTATTCTGGTGATGTGCTATTTTCCATTTAAATGTTCTTTGGCAGTAAAAGTGGCCTCCGACTTTTGCAGGCCACTGGGCTGGCTTTGTCTGCAGAAGCCATGTGCTCATGACTGTCAACTTGCTCTGGAAAAGAGGGAGCTTTCAAAGGTCAGCTCTGTGCTGGCTGTTTCGAGTCCTCCCAGGCAGATACCTCCTAATTCATCTTTTTATTTTATATTTTCTCCCTTTCCTTCAAGGCCTCCCTATATCTTTGTAGTTTATGGAATTAAATGTTTGTGTACCAAGCACTTTATTAGGCCCTTTGTGCAAATTATTTCAAATTCTCAAAGCAACTTGGAACGATCAGCATAGGGCCTGGTTGCCATGGCTGGCTGGGCAGCATCACCCCTCTTCCTCCTCTCAGCCCCTCATGGGAGTGGCAAGTGAACAGTTCCCCCCTCCCTTTCCTCTGTCAACATGGCCAGACACTCCACCCCAGGACATTAAGCCTTGGACACTGGGCTCAGCTAGACTTTCTGGAGGTTCCTGGGCTTGGAGCCTGGCCCTCTGAAGTCCTACAGCCCCGACTCATTTTCCACTTTCCAAACTTACTCGGCTTCCCATTAATTCTGAGCCCCCAGCCCTCACAGGTATTCAGTATATTGCAGTGGTTGTTTAAAGGAGGGGTTGTTTCTTCCACTCATAACCAAGAATCTGGTCTATTCTCTAGGGATTACTGACCCCAGCATACAGATGAGGATGGTAGGTCTGGGTTAGAGCTTTTGAGCAAAAATCTCCTCTCCTAGAGAACTCAGGTATCCATGAATACACAGTTCAGGCAGAGCTGGGCCAGATGTAGAGTGTGGGTATTCAAAACAAGATTATTACTCTTCAGTTTGGTTTCCTCACTGAGGTCTGCACCCCAGTTTATTTCCTGAGTTGCATTCAACACGGCCAAATCCAGGTCAACATAGAACGGCAGCTGGTTCTGGGTACAGTTCCACCAGGATGATACACAAGGTGATTTGAGTTAGAAGATATATGAATGTATGTGTTTTACAAATGTAAGTTGTGTACCCCCCCACCCATAGCTTCCTCACACACATAGCTATGTATAAGAAAGTGATAATAAGCTAACCTAATTCATGATTTCATGTGATGTATTTCTCAGAAAGAAGAAATGAGTTTGTGAGATTAAAAGAAATAAACTCAATTAAATAACACAGTAAATAAATGAAGTAACTGTGGTTAATCTTAAGAAAGGTAAAAATCATCATGGTGATGCACACAGGTCTGAAATCGGATTTTCCAGCAAAATGGGAAGTACCTCTGGGGCAGTTCCAGGCCAGATTCTGGTCCCAGATGTGTCAACTTGGAAGACACATCTTCTTGGTGCTATCTCTTTTGCTGAGATAAATAAATGATCTTCAACCTTTCCCTTCCTATTTGCAAGTACGAGTGAAACCAAACTTGGGTGAGAGAGGTAGATTTTCTTTGCTTGGTCTCTCATGAGCAAACAATAGAGACAAGTTGAGTTTTTCTGATTACTGAGAGGGAAGTTTGGGGAGCTCTACATCAAGGGTTCTGGCTGGTATTAATCTCGGCCATGGGCTTGATGTGCTTGTGGGTGCAATGTGTCCTCCTGCAGTTGGAGAAGTTCAGATTAGCATTCCCTTCTGTCTCTTCACTGTTTTCTTCCAACATTCCTTGAAAACATCCTATTTCCCACCTATCAGGTGCTAAGATGGATGACTACCCAGTGTCTGTCCCCCAGAGCAAGATAGCCAGGTAATCTGTCCCACATAGTTAATGGTGGTGATATGACGATATTAGGTGGCATATAGACCAGAAAAGCAGGGGAGAAAGGCGTCCTTCTGTATGTTGTGGGGAAGTAGGATGGTGGAGACAAGGAAGGGGGTTAGGGAGTTTGTGTGGGCTAAGCAGGGATTAGCAAGCCCCCCTCCCATTTGCTAGGTATTTGTCCTTTGGAAAAATGACTTAATTTACCCTTTTATGTCTTCATCTATAAGATGAGGATAATAATGCCTTCACAGATTAAATTAGATGATGTATTAGTAGGGAAAGGGCTTAGCATTATAATATCTCCTTGTATGCATACACCACATTTTCTTTATCTGTTCATCCATCAGTGATGTTGAGATTGTTTCCACCTGTTGCTTCTTGTGACTAATGCTTCCATGAACGGGGAGTGCAAATTATTCAGCCCTAAAAAAGTAGGAAATCCCATCGTTAGCTACAACATAGACATATCTTGCAGACACTGTGATAAGTGAAATAAACCAGTCACAAAAGGGCAAATACTGCATGATTCCACATATGAGGTCAGACAGTGAAGTTTGCAAACTCAACCTAGAAGAAGTGCTACATAACCTCACTGCTGAGTGTCACTATGGTCACCTTCAAAGTCCTCCCGTAGGAAGCCACTGATGCCAGCACCTAGTCCACCCTTAGGAGCCATTTTATTTTATTCATGTTTTAGAGCAATTTTAGAACTATTTTTCTGGAATAAGGGCTGTCATCACACAAGGTCTGACGATGAAGTTCACAAACTTATCCTAGAAAAAGTGCTATGTACCTAGAGTACCTAGGGTAGTCAAACTCATGGGAACAGATAGTGAAATGGTGATTAGGGGCTGCATTAGGGTAAATGAGAAGTTACTAATGAAATACCCCAAAGAACATCTAAATAAATGGAGAGACATACTATAGAGGTAAGCTTATTATAAGGTCTTTATGGAAAAGCAAAGGACTTAGGATGGCCAAAAGTATTTTGAAAAAAAGAGTGAACTTGGACTCATACTATCCGGTTTTAATATTTATTACAAAGTTATAGTAAGCAAGATAATGTGATGTTGGTGACAACTAAAAACACAGATCAGGGTAACAGAATAGTCCAGAAATAGACCTACACAAATATGGTGAATCAATATTTCACAAGTGTGTAAAGGCAATCCTTTGAAGAAGGGTAGTCTGTCTAAATTGTGTTTGAACAATTAGGTCAAATGTTTGGATCATAGATCTGAGGGTAAAACTCAAACTACAAAACTTCTAGAAAAAAAATTTTAAAAAACCATCTTAGGCAAGAAGTTCTTAGACACAACACCAACAGCACTAGCTATAAAAGAAAAAGTAATGAAAAATTAGACCAAAATTTTAAAAGCAATTTTCTCTATGGCAAACACCTGTAAGAGAATGGAAATACAAGCTACAAACTGGGAGAAAATATTGGCAAATCACACATCTGAGAACACATCCAAACAGGGCCAATCATAATCTCCAAAGACAATCCCAAATACCGCAATCCTGAATGTTGAAATACTGAAAGACCAAAATCAAATGTGTAAAATCCTAAAAATCACAATTCTGAAAGATTAAAATCCTGAGGGTTGATACCCTGAAGGCCAAATCCCAGGGAGGGGAGTAGAGCATCCTCCCTCGCGTGCAGGACAGTCATGTTCACACATCAGGCTGGGTTGGAACTGTCACCCTGTTACTAGCTTTATTTGAAAATTAAGTGTGATTTTAGGAGATGCACATGGGTGTCAAGTTGACAAAGAGTGGACTTGTGGGTTTAATTTTAAGTGTCAGGCTCAGCGCCTGTGGCTCAATCGGCTAAGGCGCCAGCCACGTACACCTAAGGTGGCGGGTTTGAATCCCCAGCCCGGGCCTGCCAAACAACAATGATGGCTGCAACCAAAAAATGGCCGGGCGTTGTGGCGGGCGCCTGTGGTACCAGCTACTTGGGAGGCGGAGGCAGGAGACTCGCTTGAGCCCAGGAGTTGGAGGTTGCTATGAGCTGTGATGCCATGGTACTCTACCCAGGGGAATAGCTTGAGGCTCCGTCTCAAAAAATAAATAAAAATAAAATAAAATAATTTTTAAGTGTCCATTTGACTGGATTAAGGAATACCAACACCTGGTAAAGTACGATCTCGGGTGTGAACAGGTATGTGGGGAGGTTTCCAGAGGAGATTAGTGTATGAGTGTGAGTGGACAAAGTGAAGAAGCTCAGTGTTACTGAGCAGCATCCCACTGAGAGCTGGGACTGACTTCTTTCCTGCCACCTTGGACATCAGAATTCTAGGTTCACCAGCATTTGTACTGTAGGACTTACACCAGCATCCCTCTGAGGCTTTGACCTTGGACTGAGAGTTACATCATTTGCTTTTCTGGTTCTGAGGCCTTCGGACTTGTACTGAGCCACTCTCCTGGCATCCCCCAGTCTCCAGCTCCAGACGGCTTGCCTTGGGACTTCTCGGCTATCATCATCACATAGGCCAATTCCTCTGGTAAATCCCTTCTCGTGCATCTATATGCATAGGCTTTTAGTTTTGTCTCTCTGAAGTACACTAATTAATACATACTTGGTATTAGGGAAGCCAAATCTCATTCCTCCTCGCTATATTCCTTACTGCGTAATAGAAGCAATCTGCAAATTGTTTCCTTGCAAAAAGGTTGTGATACGTTAAGTGGATGAGGCTTCTTAATGGTGAAAAAGAAAAGTTTAAAAGCTAATTATTACTAGTGCTGCAAAGGCAGAAAATCAAATGGCAAATGACCAAGCAACAACCAGACTTTCAAGGGGACGGCCTATACTGACGAAATGTGTCCGTCACCACTCTCCAACTACAAGTGCAGAATCCCCAAGATCATAGAAGTGAAAGCACAGACAGCAAATTCAAGAACTCTCCCTGCCTGATCGTCCAATCCCATATGACTTCCTCCTGATTATGCACAGCGCCAATTCCCTATGCTATGAATTTCATTTCTACAACATTTTCAATACAGGTGGTATAACTTATGTAAAGAATTTTAGGAGTTCAAATTCATTTTAAATGTGACTCCCTAAAAGTGCCTTACTACAACGTTGACTTTGTGTGTGAACTTGGTGCATGCATGTAAAAACGCTGAAACTTCTGAACAGATGTCCCTTTTGTCTATCTGCATTTGTGAAAAATAAAATTTCTTGAGATGTTGGGTTTTTGGGTAACTGCATATGCAGTAACGACCCATCCATGGTTTTTGATCAATCTCATTGAAAGACTCCATCACGGTATTTCAGATGACGGCAGTTATAAAGTTGGGTGCACACAATTACCAACCATAGCGATACAGGTTCATACATTTCACTTTTTGACCTATTTCTTTATGAACACGGCTCATCTGCTCATAACTGTTATGTCTGTATGACTGTCATTACTATGGTTGAATGTTTATGCTTGTAAAAGTATATATGTTATTATTGCCTATTTTATTGTGTAAAGTTCATACTTTATATATGAAGTATTCTTATAAGTGATCTAAGTGTGATGTTTTTATGTTTTCTTAAAGAAATCCTGTTTTAGAAATGTAAATAGATATCTTTTAAAGAATATTTTAAAGTTACTTTTTCCAGAATTATGAATTAGGATTTAGATCTCTCGGGATGGTGATTTTCAGGATTTTGGGTTGTAGAGATTTTGATATTTCAACATTCGGGATGGATTATGGCATTCCGGATTGAGTCTTTCAAGATTATGGCCCAAACCCTTTTCCAGGATGTATAAATAACCTCAGAACTTCATGGTAAGAAAACAAAAACTCAAGTTAAAAATGGATAAAAGACTTGATCGGACACTTCACCAAACAGAATATACAGACATCACATAACCACTTGAAGAGGTGTTTAATATTAGCTATCATTAGGAAAATGCAAATAAAAACATAAAAACCTCCATGAGACACTACTACGCACACTAAGTATGTAAAAAAAGCCGACAAAGTCACTTGCTGGAGTGGACATGTGGCAACTGTAACTCTCATATACAGAGGTGAGAACGCACATGGTATAGTTTCATCCTAGAAAACAGGTTGGTAGTTTCTAATAAAGTTAAGCATCCATGTAGCATGGGAACCAGCATTCTCGTCCTTACACATTTATCCTAGATAAATTCAAATTTATGTTCACACAAAAATTTGTGTGTGAATGTTGTTAGAATAGTTGTATTCACAATTACCCCAAACTGTAAATAGTGAATTTACAATTGGTGAATGTTCAAACAATTTGTGGTATATCTCTATCATAAAATGGTATTCTGTAGATTATTGATATATGTAACAACTGTGAGGAATCTCAAAGGCATTATGCTGAGTGAAAAGAAGCCAATCCCAAAAGGTTACAGGTATATGACAGTCTCAAAAAAGACAAAGCTACAGTGATGGAAAGCAGACCACTGGTCACCAAGGGCTAGGGATGTGGAGAGTATGGCTACCCAGAGATAGCACAAAGGAGCTTTCTCGGACAATAGATCCTGTTCTGCATCCTAACTGTGGCAGTAGCTACACAAATCTAAATATTAAAATCCACAGACTATACATTTAAAAAGTCTACTCTATGTTGATTAAAAAAACAAAAATTTTGGTGGCACCTGTGGCTCAAGGAGTAGGGCACTGGCCCCATATGCCAGGTGGCAGGAGGTGGCAGGTTTGAACCCATCCCCAGCCAAAAACTGCAACAACAACAAAAATTTGAAAATGCTAGAAGTGACAGCATAATTTGTAGGTGGCTAGCCAGCACTACTAGTAGCTCTAAACTGAGGAGGGAAGACTAAATGGTACGAGCAAAAGGTTAGACAATTCTTAAAATAGTCTAGAATTCACATTCAGCCATCCATCCACGCATCTATCCAACCAGCCAATCATTAAGGGCTGTGCCGACCAGCACATGACCAAGGTTTATGGAGAATATAACATAATGGGGAAGGAAGATTAGATTATTAAAAGATAAATGTGTGAAAAAGTGATAAAGTGAGATGAGCATCAAGAAATATGTTGATGACTGGTAGACAGAAATGTTTTTCTAGTGGTTTCCACTTAGGGAAGAATTTCTTGGAGTTGTGTTAAATGCAAGAGCCTTCAATTACTCTTCTCGTTGGGTTATACCCATGCAACTATTTGCACATCGGACACAAAATATCCAATAGGGCATATTTCCAAAATGTGTGTGCTATGTTACTTTGTGTATACCTTCAAAAGGAGGATAATGATATGTCTACAACTCTGAGTTTACTTGATGTGAAGTACTGACAAGTATAATGTATGCATACGGTTTAGAAAAATGAAGAATTTCAGTTCCACCATATGAACAGAGTGTCCTTCTGGATGGGGATAATTAGCAAATGGGAGACCTGGAAGTTGAGAATGAACATGGAAGGTCAGCAAAAGACAAGGAGGAATGAAGGCTTCTTTCTTCTTTTTACTTATTTATTTTTATTCATTGCAGTGACTCTCTGGAAGAGATGGAGGACCAAGTGAGAGAGGGTGGCCTGGAGGCAGCGGGCACCCTCTATGTGTGCTGAGTAAGATGTCACCATGGCGGAGCCAAGTTCTCTAACCTTAGTAGCTGGCAAGGTTAGCAAGGTGTCTACTCAGTATACAAACAGTAGATTAAATACCCCCATGCTTATTTTCTTTTCGTGATCTAGGATTTCTGTGTGTGTGTGATTTTGAGACTCCAGGGAGGCCAAAGGAGCAGAACCCAGAAGTTGAAGTTGTATACAATCTGAAAAGAACAGATATTTGGAAAGAGGACCAGGCAAGGCACAGAAACAACATCCCTTAGCATATTTGTCATTTGGAGAAAAATGATATAAGTTTCCTAATTCATTTTGAAATGCACTACAAAGTAAGGCAAATTGACGATGGATAGAAGAATAGTTAGTGGCTGGATAGTTACATGATTAAAAAATAAATTTAGGACCTTGGGGAGGTAGAGCGTGCTCCCCCTTCTTTTTTTTTTTTTTTTTCTTGTATGAAAGGTTTTATTGGTGGGGCAGGGAGGCTGTGGAGCAGCATTAAGGAAAAGAGAAAAGAGGGGAGAGTGGGAAGAGAAGAGAGAGAGGGAGAGTAGAGAAGAGTGAGGGGGAAGAGGGGTAGAGAGAAGAGTAGAGCAGACAGTCAGGAGAGTGGGAAGAGAAGAGTGTGCTCCCCCTTCTTTAAGTGAGGGTTGCACTTAGGGACTTCCTTCCAAGAGTGCACATGGAAACGGAGGAAAAAAACTTTGCAAGGGAGAAACCTGAGCACACCTCAGCCGGGCGATCACGGTCAAGGTCACTCACGACAAGACATGTTGATGTGTGTATCCTTGACATGAAACAATGAGAAAGGCATTCTATCTTCAAAGCCTATAATTGTAGCTTACTCATGAGAAAATCATCATACGACTCCCATTTGAGGTCATTCTACAAAATACCACAGAAGCACTTCACAAACTGCCCAAATCATCAAAACCAAGAAAAGTCCAAGAACCTGTCACAGCCAAACAAGCACAAGGAGAAATGAGACATTGCTATAACGTGGTGCCCTGGATGGAATCCTGGAACAGGAAAAGGATATTAGCAACAGTTAAAGAAATCTGAATGAGGTGTGGATTTTAGTTAATAAATAATACATCAGTATTAGTTAATTAGCTCTTAGACATGTGCCATACTAACATATGGTGTTAGTGATAAGGAAACTGGCTGGGGTGTATATGGGAACTCTGCACTCTAAGCAATTTTCCTACAAATATAATACTTTTCTAAAATTCAAAGTTTATTTAAACAAACTAGTTAATAAAAAATGTTAATGGTAACACCAAGGTAGTAGATATATTGGTGTTCTCTGTAAAATTCTTTCAACTTTGTTGGATATTGTGTGCTTGACGTTATTCATAACTAAAGATTAATTTATAAGCATTTATTTGTTAAGTTTTAACTGCAGGATAGAAAAATCCTGAAACACTTCAAGCAGCTAGCAAGCAAACAAAGGATTACAAATTAAAATGAACTGCAGAGTACTAATAAAGGCGTGCAAATTGTCCCCTGGTATAGCATTTCATTGCTTTATACATATTAGGCAATGTAAAATAATTTATCAGGATCTTAATAACTTTATATTGATTTTGGTTCCTCCAACCCTGGGACCCTCTTGAAATTTTAAGTTTCTTTTTTTTTTTTTTTTTTGGACAGAGTCCCACCATGTCGCCCTTGGTAGAGTGCAGTGGTGTCACAGCCCAGAGCAACCTCAAACTCTTGGGCTCAAGTGATTCTCTTGCCTCAGCCTCCCAAGTAGCTGGGACTACAGGTGCAACCACAATGCCAAGCTATTTTTAGAGACGAGGTCTCCTCAGGCTCAGGATGGTCTTAGACCTGTGAGCCGAGACAATCCACCCCCCTCGGCCTCCCAGAGTGCTAGGATTATAGGCATGAGCCACCACACCTACCAATTTAAAGTTTTAATCAGAATTTCTTCTAAATACCCCACAGTTAGGGAGAAGCTGTACATCTACAGATTTCTGCAGATCATCTATTATCCTACTTCAATGAAAAAACTGAGGCTATCAGGCATAACCTCCCACTTCCTCTCTTCCTATCTACAAATCTACTTGTAACCTTCCCACCCTTGGCGCTCATCCTCCCCTCCCTAATTCTTCCAAGACATTCACATTTTTACATCAATTATGCAAATTCCTTCCCCAAATCCTCATGCTTTCTGCACCAATTCTTCTTCACAGTCCCCAAAACCTGTGAATCTTAAACACGACCCCTGCATGTCTTCCAAAAGCAAAATCAAGCAGCCACATGTCACCCTCTCTCTGCTTCTGTGCCAGTCTGGCGCCGGCCTCATGTTTCTTTCCCAAGATCCGGGTTCTGCAGAGGACAGTTTACACTTGCCGTCTACACTGATCTCTCATTCCTCAGAGCCAAAATGTCCACCAAAAGCCCTTTGACGAGGTCACCATGACTTCCCTGAGGCCCACAGCAGCCTCCTTTGGCTGGACTTTCAGCAGCAGATGACACTCATGACTCAGTGTCTGCTGGACATTCTCCCCTCTGCTGGCTGGCGGGACCCCCTTCTCCTCCCCTCCACCCTCTGCTGATCCTTGTCAGCCTGGTTTCTCTTCCTCTGTCCAAACTGACAAATACCAGAGTTCTGTCCTTGGCCTTGGTATCATGCCCTAACAAACTCTTTCCCCACATTCCTCCTTGAGAGGACACCCTTACTCCAATGACTCCTAGATAAACACTTCTCAGGACACCAAGAACAAACATGGAGCTTGTTTTCAGAGCCTCTTAAATGCTGGGCGCTCTTCCAAGAAGCACTTCACGTACAGTGTCTCCTCTGATCTTCATAGCATCCTTGTAACACCAGCTGGCACTAGCATTAACCTCCCATTTTGCTGAGCACAGAGAGCTTAAACAACTTGCCCAAGTTCACAAAGCTTGAAGCCAGGATTCAAACCCAGTCCCATATTCTAACCCCCACACTATGTGCCTTGCAGAACATCTAGAGAAAATAGACCTTTCTTCATCTGCCTGTAACTCAACACACCCCAAATGGAACTTCTTTCCCCCCTCAAACTGTTTCCCTCATTTCTCCAGGGGAGGATCCAGGCTTGGTAGACCCTGTGATTCCCCCAATTCATCAAGAGAGGCTCTTGAAGAAAAATACAAACAAGAAGAACAAAGGGGGTACAAAATTGGGTCCCGGGCCCTGAGAGTGGCCTATGGAAAGGAGGGATCCTGACAAACGTAACCTTCATTAGCCTTGCGGTGAATCCTCCCTATACACTTCGTACTCCAACGACTGGCATCTGAGACCTGGAATCTTCTTCTCTTCCCCTTTTCTCTCTCTTACCTTTCCCATCCCTATGGAACCAAAAAATGGCATCCTATCAAACCTACCTTCCTCAAATCTCTGCAGTCTCTCTCTGCCTCTTCATACATACCATCCTAACGTGGCTCACGGCCTCAACATCACTCACATGGACTGCTGCCATCATCTGCCCCCACCCCCCATGTTTGCTTCAGCCTGGACTTCCCCAGCACATTTCCTGTGCTCAGCAGGGTGACTATCAGAAACAGATATCTCATCAACCCTTCTGTGACTTCCCATTATCCCTGGCTCCTATCTGATGGCCTCAGCACAGCACCCACCCTGCTCGGCTGGGCCAGCCTTCCTTCACACCCTGCTCTGCTTCTGTTCCTTTCTTCGAGAAATAATTACTGAGTATCTATTCTTGAGTACTATTATCAGGTGCCAATAGCAGGGTAGCTGGATGTGAATCACTGAAGGTGCAGAATTAAAAAAGACCAGCTCTTTCGTACCCCACGTCCCACCACACAAAGCAGCTTGCAGCCTCCAGACTGTGTTCAGCCTCTTTGCCTTTCCTTGGCATGTACAAAAGGCTCCTAAGTCAATGATCACCTCAATTATCACCACTTATCCTTCTCGGGTGAGTCAACGTGTCACCTTCCTGATCATCTTTTATCAGCAAACATGGATTCTTGCCTCCTTTCTAGCCCAAATTAATGTGTATCTTTTTTCTCCCAGGGGATCTACCATGTGTTATGCATCTACTTCTCTATAAAAAGGTCTCTCCCACTTCACTGTGAATTCTTTGATCAAAGACACATTTTATTTATTTCTACATCCCCATTGGGATCTGATACAAAAACACTACCCATCTATGCATTTATCCATCCATCTACCTATCCAGTCATTCAACAAATATTTCTTAATAACCTCAATGCAACAGCTATTTCTCTAGGCTCTGTGGATACAGACAAGAACAAGAAAGATGAGGCGCTTACATTCTATGGGTTGGGGGGCAGGGATATAGACAATGGAACTAAACAAATGATCAAGATGTTCTGTAAGATAAATCAGAGTGATGTTCCAGAGTGAATGATCAGGTCACCTTACAAGAAGGCAGCGTGTATGAGTTCAGCAACAGTCAGAACAGATGTTGAGTCCTCTCTCTAGTATTTACCCCTACAGGCATGACCTTGGATAAGTCGTGTCATTCTTTTTAGCCTCTGTATTCCCAATATGAAATGGCGACACAAATACTTATGTCATTGGGTTTGGAGGAGGAAGATTAAATATGGCAGTTCAGCAAAATGTCTGGCACATAACAAGTTTTCAGAAATATCATTTCCTCTTCTTTCCTTGCTTTAAATAGATAATGATGCTGTTACCCAAAATTTAGGTTGCACCATTAGAAGGCAACTTTGAGGCCTGGTGCGCTGGCTCACGCCTGCAATCCCAGCACTCTGGGAGGCTGAGATGGGTAGATTGCCTGAGCTCAGGAGTTCTAGACCAGCCTGAGCAAGAGCGAGACTCCCATCTCTAAAAATGACTGGGTATTGTGGTGGGCACCTGTAGTCCCAGCTACTCAGGAGGCTGAGGCAAGAGGATTGCTTGAGCCCAAGAGTTTGAGGTTGCTGTGAGCTATGATGCTACATTACTCTATAGAGGATGACAAAGTGAGACTGTCTCAAAACAAACAAACAAACAAAAAAAAACCTTTGTTCTTTGCTCTCATTCTACCAAAGTAAGAATATGGCAAAAAATAATGTTGTGGGGCTCAGTTCCCCATTTTCCTTCTTACGACTATAACAACATGCAGAACAAGAACTGGAACAGCTCCACTTCTCGCCCTCTGGGTACCCAGCATGTGTCCTGGGGACCCTTCAAGGACAACTGTGTTCCAAAGCAAGCCTCACAGTCTCTGCAGAAGGCAACTTTGCCCCCTTTCTGAGGCTTTAGCAACCGAGGATGTTGAAAGCTGCAGGCAGAGGAGGAGCTAAGGACTCAACTGACCTCAGGGTGACTTATCTAAGGCGTCTTAGACAACACGCTTCCCTGTCCCAACTTTCAGGAAGCAGCCAATTCAGCTTCATGTGGCTGAATTATTTTCTGTTTTCACTTAGTTCTCTTCTTTTTCTCCTTAAAAAATAAGTCCAAGAGACTTCGGGCCAAGCCAGACTATCTAGAAAGAAGGATAGATAATCTAGACTAGAAAGGAGATAGTTTTCTGAACAGCTGGGTGGGTCTGGTCTTTGGAAGCTCAGCAGCCAGAAAGCTGCTATCTTTTCCTGGGAGACAGACAACCTGAGGAACACACACACACACACACACACGCACATCTCCCTGGCCCAGTTCCTCACCCCCTTCCCCCAGCCCACGGAAGTAGGTTTCTAGATGTCAGGCCTGGGTATGAGTCACAGGCAATTCCGTTTTGTTTTGGGGCATAGGACCTCCTACTCGTGGGGCCAAAAAAAGTTGCTGAGAAGGAGAAGTGGTTCTGACCCCAAGGGAAATTCCCATGTCCGGATATACAGTGGCTTGGGAAAAGCATGGGCCCTTTTCTCAGCTCTCTTAAGGGGAAAGGATGCCTGAGTCTGGGGGATAAATTATGGGGGACACTTCAGGGGAGTCTTCCCAAGATCACCTAGTGGGGGTGGAAGGGTGCGGCTCGTGCTTATGTGCAAAGGAAGAGAAACTGAGGCCATTACGATTTGCCGCCATAGCTGGTCCTTCAGACTTCCCTCCAGGAGCTGTGGCCTCTGTGGAGAGAAGGCGGAGCATGTCCGGGGCCTGTCCTACTGAGTCAGGAGGGCAGGTGACAAGGCCTGCTGCTCACACAATGCCCATCTTTCCTGCAAATCAGTTCGGACTAAGTAGCGAGGTCGGGTAGGGACCCTGTCAATGCAGAGCATCAGGTGGCCGGAGGTGACAAGGCCTGATGGGGAGGGAGCCCTGGATCAATGGGGGTGGGTCCCACGGTTCCGGGGAGACAGGGAGTGAATCTGAAGGTGGCTGCCAGGCTTCTTCAGTCCTTTCTCTGCTCTCGGGGAATGATGCCCTCCAACTTTCCCTCCCCCCAACCTTGCGGTCCGCCCGCAGGTTGCTCCTCATTCTTGTTCTTCAAGTCACCAGAAGGAGAGGGAGGACCTGAGGGAAAGCCATGGGCTTTGGAAGCGGCCACATCCCTGTCAGGGAGTGTTGGCTCCAGGGCTCACCAGCCCCCACCCAGGTCACACGAGGCTGCCACATGCGATTCTGATGACCTGATTCTGATGATGGCCTGGTTCACACCCCATAACTTTCTGCACCTATTTCAGGAAGCAGAGCGATTTGTCCTCCACTTAGTCTCGGGGTGAGTGAGTATGCGGCAATCCCAGACGACGGGTTGGCACAATGTGGCACTACCCGGTAAAACCACAGGAAGAAGAGAAATTCAGACTGCGGCTCAGTAAAGAGAAGATGCTTTGCTGGACCCAGACGAGGCAGATGCCTGTGCCTGACTTTTACGAGAAAAGGGAACAGGACAAATAGACATTCTCAGCAGAGGGCTTGTCGGGGAAGAGAATGTCTCCCGGCACGTGTGTCCTGGGGTGGTCACATGGGAAGCACTTGGTCCACAGAGCTGGACACTGGCTTCCCCAAGCCAAGCACCAAGAATGTACAGTGGAAAGCAGAGGCTGCTGCTTCTCGAAAAGATTGTCTCACTCACAAGTCATGGTGTTAACAAGGGTGTCCACTCAGATAACCTGGAAATAGCAGACACTTGGGGCGCCGCTCCTTGGCCCTCCTATTAACTGGATTTTGTGTGGCTGCCCCAGCAGAGGGGCACAGCTACACAGCTGTCCCCCCTTCCCCCTGCCTCCAGGTCCACAGCTAGATGAAATGCCCTTTAGCAAAAATGTGGCTTTTCTTTAGGAGTAGCAGAGCTGAAGCCTGATCAGCCTATGAGCCTCAACCGGCCTAAGGTGCCACAAAGCTCCCATATGACCGACCACCTCCAGTATCAGCGTTGTGGATGGTGCCGGCAGATGCGAGGAGTGTGCACTGGGGCTGCTGCGGCATCCTTCACCATGGGCCCTCGCCTATTCTTTACATGCAGAGGCTGGGAAAATGGCACCAGGTGGCCCCTGAACCTTAAATCAGCACCCTCGCCCTGTTTAGATCCTCTCTGGCTATTTTCTGCTAAGGTTACTCAATCACTGCACAATCTTTTCTCTTTCAGCAAAGTGGAGTGGGGGTTTCTTCATGGGGTGGACTTCAAAACCGAAAACACGAACCAAGCGATGCTGTTTACTCCTTAGGAAATGTACCATTTCTCTGGAAAACAGCAGAAACCCCAAATGCATTTGCTATGCAAAGCTAAGTCAGCAGAATAGCCCGCTTGGCCTTGGAGGCCAGTTCAGTTCCGTTGGCTGGGAGAAAGATGATACAGACTGTGGTTTTTCAGTTCCTGGGGCTTAGGGAGCTCCAGAGTTCCCTCTCCCTACCCTTGCTGCGCTACTGTTAATTTTAGAGAAAACCTTGACTTCTCCTATTGTCATTGAGTTCCCCAGGGCCTCAGTTTATCTGTCTGTGAAGTGGAAAACCTAGTGTCAAATTCTTTCCCTATGGTATGAGAAAGATTGGCATGGCTTTTGTGGGCCTCCCTGCAGCCTCTCCTCTCTCTTAATCTCCCCCTCTCTTTCTCTGTTGCCTTCTGCTTGTTCTTTCTCTCCCCCACCCACCCCCTACTCTCCTCTGTCCTCCGTGATTACTCTGCTTTCCCCAGGAGGGAAGATAAAGATGTGGTCTTTCTGGTTAAGAAGTTTTGCTTTATGGTCCTGCCCTTCCCACCTGGGGACAATGATTATTTACCTTTAGGAACTCCAGGAGAGAGGCTGAGCTGTGAGCTTCTGAGACCAGAGGAAATTATAGTGATACATAACTGTGCTGAGCTGGTGCTGGGCTCAGGCGGCCACTGAACTCAGGGTGGCAGGTAGAGGGAGGGGAGTGTCAGAACGGAGAGGTCTTCAGCTCCTCTGAGTCCAGGGACTAGTTGACTGAGAAATGTATAAGCCAAAAAACAGGGATAGACGGAGGCAGAGTAAGACAGAGAAAAAAAAAGAGAGATCGAACAGGAGAGAGACCAAATATTGAAAGGGAAGAAGGAGAAGGAAAGATGTTCCTCAACACTTTTTAAAATCACAAGTTAGATTTGGAGAGAGGGGTGGAGGCTTAAGATGTCTTCATTATGCTTAATTTTTGAGGAAGTTTTCTTTATTTGCCAACTTAAAAAGGCCATGGCAGCCGATGACCCATGTCAGTTCCCTGAGCTTTTGCCCTTGAGGATGTCTTATATCTTGTCCATTTTCCTGAGGTGCCAGGTAGTTGGGAAGTGCAGTCACCGAGGCATGGAAGTTGTTCTGTCTGGGCGACTCGTGTCTTTTTGTTTCCGGGATATCCCTGTCCTACTGGGTGCCACCCCTGAGCTCCAGAGATGTGTGAAAGGGAGAGCATGGGCTTGGGACACCCCACCCCCACCCCCCACCCCCCACCACACACACACACCAGGGTCTGGTTGGAACTGGGCTCTCCACTTAGAAAATGTGTGTCTGAATCAGATCTCCTACTGGATCACAGAGACATCGATACCTCCCAGTGTTATTATAACAATTGCTAATAACATTAATGGGCTATTAAACAAAACAAGTAGTGGCCACTGTTCAGAACTCACAGGCGCTGAACAGTCCGTGGTTTACATTCATAATCATAGCAGGTCCTCATGTCATCTCCACCAGGTGAGGACCTCACCCACTCTCACTCTGTAGACAACGCACAGCAAAGCAAAGAGGCAACTCGCTGCTGACAGAGTGGCTCCAAGTCCATCTACTTTAGCAACCACAGAGATGCCCCCCAAAAGGTACCTTCCTCTCCTGCCCCACCCGTTGACCTTTAGGGTTTTCTATCTTGATCAGCCCGTTCACTGCAGGGGGAGCCCAGGCCTCAAGAAAGCAGCTCAGCCCTGGCCAGGTAGAGGGTCAGTGGTCAGGGGTCAGGGGTCCCGGCACCTAAGCCCAGTAGTTGGCTGAGGAATCTTGGGTCAAATCACTTTATCCCTCTAAGGCCAGTTTCCTCCTCTCTACAATGGAGGGAATACTGCAGGTCCTGCCTGCCCAGACAGTGTGTTGTGAGGACCCAGAGTAGGGAGCATTGTTAGCCAAGGGAGAAGTCACAGCTAAAGGGAAGAGCAGGATTGCTTCCCCTCCTTCAACCCTCCCAGGAGGCTTGCGGGGGCCTTGGGGAAGAAGACAAGGCCGAGACAGGCTGTGGCTACATCCAGACTTTGATGCCTGTAGGAAGAAGAGAAATGAAAATCCAGAATTTTCTCAGACCCACACTCCATTGGAAAAGCAGGCAAATTTTAGGGCAAAACATATAGGCTTAGGGCTCAGCTGTGTGGGGCTTCAAGTCCTCACTGGGGCAAGTCACTGTCTCTCTGAGGCTGAGTGTCCTCTTCCGTAAAAAGGGGATGAAAGGGAATGAACCAGTGCTTACTCCCAAGGGTGGATGTAATGGGATTAGGTTTGGAAACCTCTCGGTCCGGATGCTGGCACACAGTAAGTGCTGCTCCATGTGCTGCTGCTCCTGCACCCTCGCAGAGTTGAGGGAGGGGCTGCCCAGCACCCCTAGCCCCTCCTGACTTGGACAGCTCAGCAGGGCTCAGCTGCCCACAAAAGAGTATGAGCACCATTTGCAGGGTTCGAGGAACAGCATGTGAAAAATACGGGCTCTGTGCTGCTCATGGATTTTCTATTTAAATTTACTTGTCCCTAATTATAATCTCAGCAAGATAGAAACTCGGAGGCCCAGCAGGGGTTGTCTAGGAGCAATTACTTGGCAATTTTTTTTTTTTTTCCAGTGGCAACAAAAGGAGGTGGGGAAGTGAGGACGTGGGAGGAGCTCGGAGTCTCCGCTCCTTCCCTTTTCTTGGGCTTAATGTTCTCTGCCCTGTTGGCAGGGCTGGGTGGCCGCCTCGGCGCCAACTCAGCCTTTGCCTTGGCAGGCAGGCCTCAGAGATGGTTCCCCTCATGCTGGGCAGGGTGGGGGGGGCAGGAGAAATGGGAGTTGGCTGTGTGGTGGTGGGGGAGACTCAATCATACTGACTTCCCTCTGACATTTACCTCTTTCTTGAAAAGCCAAACAGGGCCTGGTCTCCCCCCAACTCTGACTTAACAGATAACCCTAGGGCACATGCTTATTTTGGTAGATGTTTTGTTTTTGTTTTTTAAGTTCCAAAGATGGAAAGAACACTTGCACTAGAATTATTCAGAGTGTCTGTTAAAGATGCAGGTCCCAAAGTCTTCCCCAACAGCTACAAGAATCAGCATGCGCCAGGCTGGGATGGGGGGCTGGTGGGCACTGGTATCTGCGCTTCTACTGATGGGCCCCAAAGGCTGAGAGCCCCTGATGTGGACCGTAAATGCCTGATTCCATCTGTTTCCTCAGGGCAGCACGTCAGACACTCAGGGATTGGTCATCGGCCCCTTGGCCCCTTGGGTGAGCCAGCTTATCACTTATTGCATGCTCATGCTGGAAGTGATTATCAGATTCCAAAAAGGATGGCAGGAGATTTGCCTGTGTCTGCATGAAAGGACCCCAAATAGTGCATTGTCATTTGTAGAGTGTCAGATCCAGAAGGATTCTAAGCAAGCAATTTCTGAGCATAAAAGCAAAGCTGTAGAATCACACACCCTCAGCTTAAAACTCTGATTCCACTACTGCTTACCTGCAAAACAACCTGGTCATCACCACCTAACCTCTCTGTGCTTTAGTGCCCTCAACTGGGAAATAAAATAATAGTAGAACCAAACTCCTGGAAGGATTACCAAGGTTATATGCACACACACACACATTCATTCTCTCTCTCTCACCCCAGCACATATGAACTGCTAATTAGATGTTACTCGTTATTGTGAAGCCTTACTCCATACAAAGCATAGTGCAGCTGGGCCCAGTGGCTCACACCTACAATCCTAGCTCTCTGGGAGGCTGAGGTGGTGGATCACCTGAGCTCAAGAGTTTGAGACCAGCCAGAGCAAGAGTGAAACCCTGTCTCCACTAAAAATAGAAAAACTAACCAGGTGTTGTGGCGAGCACCTGTAGTCCCAGCTATTCAGGGGGCTGAGGGAAGAGGATCATTGGAGCCCAAGAGTCTGAGGTTGCTGTGAGCTATGACCCCCCAGCACTCTATCCAGGGTGACAGAGTGAGGCCTTGTCTCAAAAAAAAAAGCACAGTGCTGAGTACCTTAAGTGGATTTTTCTCTTTTAATCCTTTCCACCACCCTGTCTGCTAAGTATGTTTTTATCCCATTTTTCAGAGGAGAGAACTGAGACTCAAAGGATTGAAGTAACTTGCCCAAGGTTAAAGAAGCAGTAAGGGTTGGAGCCATTGGTTTATTCATAAAATATTTAATGCTCTGTCTGTGCCAGGCTCTATTCTAGGCATTGAGGGTTCTGTGGGACGCAGACAGACAAGATTGGGGAAACCTGGAAACAAAGTCGCCTGACTCCAGCTTGTAGGTCCCACCTCCACTCACACCGCCCTTTGACAGGGGATGGGTCTTCTCATCATTCTTAAGAGAAGCTGGGCAAAAGAAATCCATCTGGATGACCAAAATAGTGAAGGACCTGAGGAAATTTCACCCCAAAATATGACCCCTGAGTAAAAAGAGTATTTTGAATTAAAGGCCCTTAGAAATCAACAGGGCTTGGAGGGGGCTTTTCCTCTTCCTTCATAAAAAGCCAGACTCATAAAAGATCAACTGACTTTCCTCCCTCCCTCTTATCTCAATATATTGCCGGCAAGAAAATTAAGAATGCAACCAGAACTGGCCCAAATCATTTTAAATATAATACCCGTCTCTCAGGTTAATTTAATTTCTGAAGAGAATCACTGACAAGTCTATTTTCCCCTCACCCATTTATTTTCCCAAATATCTGCTCATGCTTCCTGTAACTAGTTATTGCCCATCAATGGAATCATGTCATCTCCTCATCTCCCCCTCCTCTCTAAAATGAGAGTATCTAAATTTCTAAACCCCTTTGGGACACTGGATAATCACTCTGTGGTTCTCCCCATGCACAGAGTAAATGAATCTCTTTCTCTTTTTTAATCTGCCTTACTGTGAGCTGATTTTTCAGTGAACCTTCTTGGGTAAAGAGGAAGTTTCCTTCCCCCCACAATAGCATAAGAGTTCTAGAAATAAATCTGGATCTCCAGAGAGGGGGATAGCTCTTAGGTTGACCTTGGCCCAATTGCATGTCCTCTGCCCCTCCCATCTCCTGTCCGGTGTCTGGGTCCCTGGATTCTGTACTTAGTGGAACTTGCTGAGAAGAACTCTGAACCCAGGGATAGGGGAGCAGGTGAGGGTCAGATACAGAAGCTCATGTTCAGAGTGGGGGTTGTATAGGAAAAAATGGGACTCATTTTACAGTCAAATGGAGCTTTTGCTGCCTATTATTCCTGAGAAATGTTTTTCAATGTCCACTGAGACCTCCCCATCACGAGGAGGGAGGGCTGCCTCTCCCCAGGTCCCCTGACTCACACCTTCTCAGTGGCAGATGGGAAGCCTCCCCTGGCCAGGTGGGCTGACAGAGGGAGTGAGAGCTTGGGCTCCCTCTAGTGAGGCTGTGGGGGCAGTGCAGGAGACACCTGCATCTAAGCAGAGTGAGACCTCTGCAAGACTTTCCATCCACAGGGAGGTGGGGGAAGGGAGGGAGTCCTGATTAGGCCCTCCAGGGTTCTCAAGGGTAGCAACAGCCCCCCAGTGGAGATCTCTCTGATGTTCACTCTTCTGAGTCCTTGGCACTATACCCGAAACCCCCTCATCTGTGTACATGCAGATCTCTGGGGTCTGGCCCCCCGTCGTCTGCTGCAGACCTCCCCACTGGAGGTAGCCTCCTCACCACCCTTTCTTGGCCAGGCCCTGCCCAACATGCTGCATCCCTTGCCAGGCCTGCTGGCTTGGGCTTGTCTGGCTCCAGGGAGGGTCATGACAGAGATTAGTCTTAAGCCCCATTTCCTCACCTTTGCCTCCTAGAAACCACCACATCGTATTTTTGGAACTACTCAGTGTGCTCATGATCAGCAGGCTACTGCAACCAGATGCCTGGGTGCTTTGAGTCAAGGCCCCGGCAGCAATGGGAGCAGACCCTGGCCCGCCTCACTTTGGGCATTATCTCTCAGGGCTGCATTCTCCTTACCTGAAAAGTAAAACTAAAAATGGTGGGATAAAAGAGGCAAAATACGGAAAAGCCCTTTGGAAAGTACAGCATGCAAGCTGATTTAGTATCTTATTTTTAAAACACAGAAAGCAGCTAAGATGCCTTATCTTGTAAAACTCAAATGACTGTCTCCTCCACAAGTAGTGGGCCCCTTCCTTCCCAGTCTCCTTGCTATTGCATAGGGGGGTGTGTGTGTTGGACGAGGTGGTGGTGTGGGTAGGGTAGGGTTTCCTCAGTCACCTGGAGCCCTGAGCACTTATTTCACTGTATTAGGCCAGTTTGGAGACCTGCTTGACTTTCTACATGTCTGGGTCAATTCTGCACCAAAAGCACCTGAATTTTCATTCAACCCTTTCCCTAGATTTTCACATTAAAAAAAACATAAAAACCTGACAAATTCCTGGTGTGGCGCTGACCTCATGGGAAGTTTGGGGGGTGGGGTGAGAGGAGTGCTTACTTCATAGCCACACAGACAACTCAGTCAAATATTAGACATGTGTATTCCTTAAAGCCCTTCTGCTCTTTCCAGTAACTGAAGGTCAGCCTCCCTCTTTTCTACGCCCTCTTCAGGTCTCTCCCTTACCCCAATTCCTACATATTTCTAAAACAGAGAAGTTCATAGATTTCTTTCTGTCTTCTGACAGTTGTTCTTTATTAAAGTGACATTCAGGGTTCATACCTCCCCACAAAGAAAATTGATTCCTGAATAAGGTGCCAGCCAAGAGGACAATAGCGTCTTTCTTCTCACTACATTTTTATTTATCTCTGGCCTCCTATTTACACGGGTAACAGACAGGAAAGAGAGAAGACTAAAAGGGACAAACATGGCTGCAGGGGGCGCTGCAGGGGGACTTTCAGAGAGAGGGGTTCTGTTGTGCTCATTCATTTTGGCCATTTTGCAGTGTCTGAAGCATGGGAGCCAACCTCAAGCATCTTTCCATCTATATGGCAGGGCTTCATCGACGCTTTGGGGTGCAACGCCAACCCTACACTTCCTACCTGAATCTAAAGGTGCTGGTGCAAGGGGAGCCTAGGAACTCCTCCAGATCCAATATGCCAGGCCTTGGTCCTCTTGCTGGGGAAGCTCTGCAGTACAAGGACATCCAGTTCTCAGACTCTCAACCAGGGATTGGGAGAGGAGAATCTTGTGAGGGGAGATTGTGGGCAAGGAGGCCAGACTCCGGGAGATTCTGGGGCGAGAACACCCTGGAGGGCCCTCCTGAGTCTCAGCTCCTTCATCCCTCTAGCAGACTCCAAGATCAAAGTTATGACAACAGCAACCTCAGCACCAATGAGCCCTTATTACACGCCCAGTCCTTATGCACATTTTTCATATGATACAATAATCATATGATGTAGATACTATTATTATCTTCATTTCAGAGATGGGGAAACTAAGGCTTGTGAGGTTTAGTTTAAAGTCACACATCTGGTAGGTGTAGAAACTGGCCTCTTCATTATAAGGCACTGCCTCTTAGCCCATAAGCACTTAAGGCTTGCATAGCAATTTACAACTTGAAAATCAAATTCTCATACAGTCGTGTGTGCCTTAATGATGGAGATACACTCTGAGAAACGCCTTTAGGTGATGCGTCATTGTGCGAATACCATAGAGCACTCACCCAGACCTAGGCAGTGCAGCCTGCTCTGCAGCTAGACAGTGTGGCCTGGCTTATTGCTCTGGACTCCAAACCTGCACAGCGCCTCGCTACATGGGATACTGCAGGCTCCTGCAGCACAGTGCTAAGTATGTGTGTATCTAAACACCTCGAAACATGGGCAAGGAACAGTAAAAATACTGGTATTTTAAGCTTGTGGGATTACAGTAGAACATGAGTCAGTCATTGACCACAGTGTTATGTGGTGTGTGACTGTCTGTTAGTCATTTGCTCCTCACCTGAGCATATTCAGATTGGAACCTGTTTTCACAGCCAGATCACAGACAAGGAAACTGAAGTGTACATGAGCTCACACAGGTGAAGGTATCTGCTTTTCCTTTGCTCATAGGAATGGGAGAGCAATAAGAAAACAAAAGGTATTGGCATTCTGTGAGCAAATAACCTAGGGAGGGAAGGGGGGGTGTGCATAAAAGCAGCAGGAGACGCCTTCTCTGTCATAAGCAAGCTTACAGGCCAGAGGGAGAAAAATGATACAAAGTCACCCCAAAGCCTTAGCCTCCCCTTTGCCATGCCTGTTGCCCCTGGTCCTTCCCAGAACATGGCAGCTTGGCCATTAGCGAAACTGGACTTGAGTTCTGCTAATGGTTGGGCTGGTTTCATCATCTCAGGCCCTGGGCACAATGACGAGGGGTGGTTTTCTCGGATCTGCCATGAGCATTATGCCAAGAGTGTGGGAAACGGCGCCTACTCAGCACTCCACTCTGGGTCCCAGTGCAAACTTGCCACAGTCTCCAGCAAGCCCATTAGCCACCCAGGACTCTGCCAGCCCCTCCAGGCACTGATGTAATTACCAAATGGGGATGAATATTTAAAAGGATTCTTACTTAGCCAATAAATGCTTCCTCTCCAAGTTCCCTTCGTCACTGCCCCTGAATGGATTTCTAGAGGGATTGTTCCATCGGGGACCTGGAGCTTGCCTGTGATTTGACCTTGGTCACCTGACCATCCTCCTACCTTTCTTGGTGGCTGACCTTGAAGGTGTTGGGGGATGATCAGTCTGCCTGGCCGTGGACATCAGGGTGCTCTCTTATATTCTCACAAATGATTCTCTGGAGGGAACAAGGGAAGGAAACACGAAGCAAAAGGGCACCCGTGACTAATTACCACTCTACTAACACTGCGCTTTGGTGCCACTGTGGGGAGAAAGGACAAGTTTCCCTTCAGTCTCGTGAGTTCCACCAAAAGATCAACTCACAATAAGGCAGTTTAATAAGAGAACATGACTACAAATTTAGTTGCCATACCCACGTTCACACACAGGAGAATCCCAGAGTGATTACCCAATATCCCAGTAGAGTCCAGAAGTTTACAAGCCCTCCTTTTAGAAGGGGGGGAGAGGTGAGGAATATACGTGATTCTGTTTAGGGGCAATGAACAGTTACTAGGGAGGATGAATAGACACTCAGGGGAACAAATGAATGAGGGGAAACAGACTGACTTCTCAGTGATTGTCTTCAGAGATTAAATTAACTGAGAGACAAGTATTATCTTTTACATGGGTTGGGTCAGACCCGATTGCATTCCTGATTTTCTTTCCTAGAATATGTTGAGATAAGGAGGAGGAAGCCGGAAGTCAATTGTTCTTTTTGATGGGTCTGGTTTTAAGATGAGGAAAAGCCCTTTCCAAGGCCTATTGATCTCTAAGGGCCTTTAATTCAGAATATTCTTTATACCAAGGACCTATATTTTGAGGTGAAATTTCCTGAACTTTTTCACCATGAAAGGTGAAAATGTAAAAGTGGAGTGACCAAAAATCTGAAAGCAATATAGAATTTGGAGTTAAAAACCCAGGCCCCCTCCTCAAATTATCCCTGTTGCTGGGACAGGCAGTTGCTCTGTTGAGGGACTTCTCTGTGGTGTCTTCCTAGGCTGACCCAGAATTGTCCTTGGTTTTCTATAGAAAGTCCTGTGTCCCTGGAAATCCCTCGGTCCTGGGGAAACCAAGACAGTTGGTCATTCTGCCCGTTCAATGCCTGCACTACTAATTCTGATAGTTAAAAGGTCTTGTCTCCATTTTAAAGATAAGGAAATAAAGGCTTAAAAAGCTGAAATAACTGGTTGTAGGCAAATGTACCCACTGAGTGGGTACAGCAGCAGTTTGAATTCTGCTCTAAAGGGCTTCAAATTCCTTATCCGTGTTCAGTATTGTTCTAAACTTGGTAAGATCTGGAACAGACCCAAATTTCAAGCATATCTGAATGAAATTGCTTAAGCATGTGGCTGCTGAAACATCTGGAACACAAGGGCACAGGGGCAGGAGTGTGCCCACCTCCCTGAAGAGAAAGAGGGCCTCCTGTCTCATATCCAGGGCGTGGGCCTTCCTTCCTTCCACACACACTTATTGAGTGAGAACTTAGAACCCTCTGCTATCCTGGGCACTGGGGATAGTGCAGAGAAAGACAGCCCAAATCCCTACTGTCTTGAAGTTTGAAACCCCTGCTCCCCAACTCTTTTAGGGAATTAAAACCTGCACTCCTGCCCGAGGCCAGTAATCAGAGGGGCAAAGGCCTATTCTTTGTTCCTTGCTTTATTTTATTTAAGTATATATATTTATTTTTTTTAATTAATTAATTAATTTATTTTTTTATTAGATCACAATTGTGTACATTAATTCTATCATAGGATACAGTGTGTTGCTTCCATATGCAGTTTGGAAAGCTCTCATCCAACTGGCTAACATAGCCATCATGTCTTTCTCATAATTGTTGTGCTAAGACATTCATATTCAACCTTTAGACAAATTCACATGTACCCAAATAGGATAAATTATAGGCGTGATCCCCACAATATCATTCTCTTCACCCATACTCCCCCCTCCCCTCCCCCCTGCCCTTTCCCCATAGTCTAGGGCTCCATTTGGATTGTAGCTTTCTTAAAATAGCTAACAATTAGTTTTATAATAGTGTTGAGTACATCGGATACTTTTTCTTCCATTCTTGAGACACCTTGCTAAGGAGGACATTTTCCAGCTCCATCCATGTAAACATGAAGGAGGCAAAGTCTCCATCTTTCTTTGTGGCTGTGTAGTATTCCATGGTGTACATATACCACAATTTATTCATCCATTCATGGGTCGATGGGCACTTGGGCTTCTTCCATGACCTAGCGATTGTGAATTGGGCTGCAATGAATATTCTGGTACAGATATCTGTATTATAGCGTGATTTATGGTCTTCTCGATATGTACCTAACAGAGGAATTACAGGATCAAATGGTAGATCTATATTTAGATCTCTGAGTGTTCTCCATATGGTTTTCCAAAAGGGACATATTAGTTTGCATTCCCACCAGCAGTGTAGTAGTGTTCCCTTTTCTCCACAACCCACCAACATCTGTGATTTTGGGATTTGTGATATGGGCTAATCTAACTGGCGTTAGATGATATCTCAGAGTGGTTTTGATTTGCATTTCTCTGATAATTAAGGATGGTGAGGACATTTTTTCATATGTCTGTAGGCCATGCATCTGTCTTCTTCAGAGAAGTTTCTCTTAAGTCTCTTGCCCACCCTGCAATGGGATCACTTGTTCTCTTCTTGCTACTACGCTTGAGTTCTCTGTGGATTCTGGTTATAAGACCTTTGTCGGAAGCATAACCAGCAAATATCTTTTCCCATTCTGAGGGTTGTCTAC
>CAUYQV010100595.1:0-10790 GCA_963574575.1 Galagoides demidoff | reverse complement strand
AAAAATAGCCGGGCGTTGTAGCGGTCGCCTGTGTTCCCAGCTACTTGGGAGGCTGAGGTAGGAGACTCACTTGAGCCCAGGAGTTGGAGGTTGCTATGAGCTGTGATGCCATGGCACTCTACCCAGGGGGATAGCTTGAGGTTCCGTCTCAAAAAAAAAAAAAGTTAAAACTATAAAGGATTTTAATATATGTATATACAATAGTTTATCCATGGTCTCAAAGTTCATTTTCTTTATACAAACATTTATCATTAAGAATAAATTTGGGAATAAGTGACAAGGTCAAAAATAATGTGAAATACTACTTCACAAGAGTGTCATGCAAACCAAAAATATCTTGTGCAAAAAAGCAGTTACTAAATCATAAAATAATATATATAAGCTAAAATATAGTTCTAAAATGTCCAGAAAGCCCTCTTCTTGCTCCCCTGGCATCCCTGCTTAAAAATGGACACAAATATGAACATAAACAACCCCACGCAGGCACCCTCTTAACAGCACCATTATCTTAGCTCTTGAGTTGTATCCAAAGCACAATTATTTCTGACTGAGTTTCTCATGGTCTACATAGTTGGAGTTACTCAAAAATAGGGATAATGTAGAGCAGTGGTTCTCAACTTTCCTAATGCTGTGACCCTTTAACACAGTTCCTCATGTTGCGGTGACCGCCAACCATAAAACAACGAAAACAATTTTATGGCTGGCGGTCACCGCAACATGAGGAACTGTGTTAAAGGCTCACGGCATTATTAAAGGGTTGCAGCATTAGGAAGGTTGAGAACCACCGATGTAGAGGAAAATTAGCTTCTGGGAAAAAATACCTTATAAATGTAAAATATTTCAGTGATTGCAAAGATAATTCATTAAAGACTAAATAGAATTTATAACTTGCTACTACTATTCTGTCAAAGCATTAATGAGTCTTATCAATAATTTATCTTTTACTTTTCTTCTTACAGAGCGTTTAAGTCTTAACATGTTTCAAATGTGTAAGCACATGGCAGTATCAGGATGGCCTGCTTGTCTATATTGAAATGTATCAAAGAAAGAGCCTGAAAAACTTACCACAGCTTTTAACGTAAGTGTCCATGACCTCAGCACTAATCCCATTTGGCCCATTCTCACTTGGTGCGTATTTTCTAAAAAAGTTCTGAAAAGACATCATTTATATGTTTAAGAATTGAAAACAGTCAAAAACACTTAGGTATTTTAAAATTACATATAATGACCAACAAGTATCTGATTTAAAAATTTGTAAAAATACAGTAAGAGAGCCAGTTGCAGGGGCTCACACCTATAGTTTCAGTGTTTTGAGAGCCCACCACAGGAAGCTTTCTTCAGGCTAGGAGTATGAGACTAGCCTAGGTAATATAGCAAGGCCCCATGTCTTAAAAAAAAAAAAAAAGAAGAAGAAGAAATTATCCAGGTATAGTATATGCTTATAATCCTAGGTACTCAGGAGGCTGAGGTGGGAGGTCACGG
Source organism: Galagoides demidoff (assembly GCA_963574575.1). Classification (NCBI taxonomy): domain Eukaryota; kingdom Metazoa; phylum Chordata; class Mammalia; order Primates; family Galagidae; genus Galagoides; species Galagoides demidoff. The sequence continues at coordinate 9,308 of CAUYQV010100595.1, read as the reverse complement.
TGAGCTATGATCAGAGCTACTATATTTCAGTCTGGGCAGCAAAGTGAGACCCTGTCTCTGAACAAATGAATATTTTTATATTTTTGTTTTAAATATTTTTCTTACATAGAGAAAAAGGAAAATTATATTTTAAAAATTACAAAATAAATCATTCAGATATGGTAAGAATTAATCCACATATTTTAAGGGTAAGAAAATTCCAAAGATACACACTGCTTTATCCTTTATTGTAAGGAACAATTCACCTTTTCTCATATTAAAGGGAGGCAAGAGATTAGAGGGAGAAGACAGGGTCTTAAAAAAATAAGTATACAAGGTCTGTACGGAGTGGGTCAAGCCCTAATCCTAGCATTCTCCAGGCGGGGAGACTGCCTGTGGCGAGTGCCTATAGTCCTAGCTACTTCAGAGGCTGAGGCAAGAAGACCACTTGAGCCCAAGAGTCTGAGGTTGCTGTGAGTTGTAACGCCATGACAAACTACTAGCAGTAACAAAGTGAGACGTGAGACTCTTTTCTTAAAAAGAAAAAAAAAATTAATAAATAAAAACAATTGTACAAAAAGATATATGAATAAGAATATCATTGTGGCCCTGTTTTGCATTACAACAAAAATTGAAACAATCAAAATATTTACTATGTAAGGGTCAAATTACAGTATTTCTATACTTTGAAAAATATTGCAACCATAAACTAACAAATTTTTACTCTGTTTACCAATTAGCTCCTGATCTGCTTTTGTGTGTCATGTACATAATATACTCATTCAAGGAGATGAGAATTTATATACATTAACACAGAGGAATTTCCAATTGTGAACAATGTTTTCTTCTGAAGAAAGGGGGGAAAACCTTAAGTAAAAAAGGATAATTAAAAAGGACTTTTATTCTTAACTCCATATACTTTTTATAAAGAGTGACTTTTTAATATGAACATCTTTATGAATTTATCTGTAAAATGGATACTCTACCTGAATACTTCCCTCTGTATCAAGAACTTCAGCAACAGGAACTGACTGGATAAACTGCATGAAGCCTACACAGAAATGAAGGCACTGAGTCAAGCATAAATAATGGTCAGGAAACAAAAACAGAGGCTCTGCTAAGAGGCATCTTCACCCATAACTGGATAAATACTCCACAAGTGAGTAACTTAAAAAAGTCTATGAATACTACATTAAGTTTATACTAGCTTTTATGTCATATCAACTAAAAGAAAACTTTTTTTTTAAATAAAGCTGATTTAATCTGTGTGTTTCTCCAGGCTAATTTCTATTATTGAATAAGAGGGACACAAAGTCATAACTAAGTTTCTTAAATTTTGCATAAAAATTTTCTTCTTTCTGTGGTTTTATAACACACACCAATCAAAAACATTCTAAATTTAAAATCACTCTAAGAAAGCTGGGGCTGTAGAATACAATCTGCAAGCCCTATGTAATGGGTTTGAAATGTACGTTAAGTCCAGCGATTCCTTTCGTCTAATACTCTATTTTCTGTTATTTCCTAGAAATGATGTGAGAGGTAAGTATAAATCACTTAAACTAACAAAAAGAAATAAAAGGGGATACTAAATGGGAAAATTAGAAAAAGTCAATCTAGTAAATCGGGGGACAAGATAGGAGGAGTAAATAACAAATATATAGATATAGATATATAAAGCTGAATGAAGGAAACGTTATTTCGGAATCATAAATAATCATGATCTGGTTAGGTGCGCGGTTCATTATAATTTTGAAGTAAATTATAAGACTGTAAACCCTTTGAAGAAATATCTCATTTATTCTTATATCACAAATACAGGATAGTCTGCATTAATTCGCCTAACGGTAATTTATTATTATTCTAATATGTAGCAAGAACACTGCTAAGTAAGCAAAAATAAATGCTTGACCCTGTTTACATACAGCATAAAGGTTGCAATTTCTATTGGGATAGATACTATGATTGAAAGGGTACTATGACAGGGAACAGTGTAGGAAGACTTGAGTTTTAGTGGGGATCAAAGAACATCTCACATTTGAGCCATGTTTTTATGCATAATAAAGTTAATAGGTAAAGCTATGGAGAAGCACACTGAAGCACATTTGCACTCTTAAAAGATCATTATGAGAGGAAAATAAAAAGACTATCAAAAAGATTTGGTAGTGGCCAGGGAGAAGAACAGAAAAACTAAAACAGGTATTGTGTTTCTCCAACGTACCATAGTTACTGGCATAAAGCTCTAAGAGTAATAAGACTATGGGATTACAATAAGCATTTGGCAAGAATTCCTAGGGGATCTTCTGCCAAACTTTAAGAGGTTATTCAATCTTAGAAAGACTGAGATGCATGAGGTTTGTGTATACACACACACTCACAAACTAAGTTGAAATATATAAAATAGGATTTAGTTGATCCATTTGCTGAATAGCTTTTAAAAGCTGAACGTAGCACAAAGCCTTTCTGGGTCTTGGAATTATAACTCAGGACACAGATTACCTTATAAGAAACTACTGTGAATTTCCACTAGTTTGAATATTAAAAAAAATTACAAAAGTGTTCATTTTTTTCTGAATATGCTATTTTATGATGACAGGAGAGAGGGAGGGATGGGGAAGGAAGGAAGAAGAAGGAATAAGGGGAGGAAAGGAAGAAGAGGGAGAGAAGAAGAGAGAGGGCAGCGGGGGGGAAAGTAACTTCAATCTCTAACATTTTTAACAATTTCCAAATTAAAAAAGAGACACTTTACATCTTTCCTGGATGGATTTGGAGAACATTCTCCTAAGTAAAGTATTATAAGAATGGAAAAGCAAGCATCCAATGTACTCAATAAGAATAGGAAACTAGTAGGTGAACAACTACCTGCCCCCCTCCCCCCCAAAAAAACATATTTAAATTCAACTAGGGTAGGCGGGAGGAGGGGGGGTTGGTAAATTCTCACCTAACGGGTACAATAGGACAGCACTTATGGCTCAAGGGCACCGGCCCCATATACCTAGGGTGGTGGGCTCTAACCCAGCTCTGGCCAAACTGCAACAAAAAATAGCCGGGCATTGTGGCAGGTGCCTGTAGTCCCAGCTACTTGGGAGGCTGAGGCAAGAGAATCACCTAAGCCCAAGAGCTGGAAGTTGCTATGAGCTATGATGGCATAGCACTCTACCAAGGGCAACAGAGTGAGACTCTGTCTCTTAAAAAAAAAAAATAATAATAATAATAAAATAAAATAAAATAAAAAAGGGTACAATAAAGGGATATACATCTCCTGGGTGAAGGGCTCAACTATAACTTGGACTTTACCTAATAAATACAAACAATGTAACCTAATCATTTGTATCCATATACTAATCTGAAATTAAAAAAAAAGAGAGAGACACATAATTATTGGACATTGATATAAGCAGTCATAATATAAAATAAACTTACCATGCTTTGTACTAGTGGCTAATACTTTATAAGGTGTCAGTTTCAGATCCAGATTTTCCTTCCGTAACAGCTTTTGATCAAAAGATAAAATATTTTAACTAACTGTAAAGATTGTTAAAAGAGTTTTGTAAGCAAATATTATAGGAGTTTAACATAATACAGATTTAGGAGGTAAATGTAAATTAACTAAATTGATTAGCTTTTATCATCAAATTAAATTTATTAAACACTTACATGATGGTATGCTAAATCTGTGATCTACTCTAATTCTGTCAGCAGTTTTCAAGGAACAGTAAGTGTTCCTCCTACTACTTATGCAGAATTTTCTGGACATAAAATATTTTGGAACTCAGAAAGAATGAAATAAGGGCAACATATTTTTAAAACCAGGGTCAGGAATGGACATTTAAATATAAATAAATAAAAAAATAGAATTAAAAAAAACTTACTAAATCTGACACTGAGAGAACTCAATTTAGAAAACATTTTTTTTTTTTTTTTTTTGAGACAGAGCCTCAAGCTGTCCCCCTGGGTAGAGTGCTGTGGCATCACAGCTGATAGCAACCTCCAACTCCTAGGCTCAAGCGAGTCTCTTGCTTCAGCCTTCCAAGTAGCTGGGACCACAGGCACCTGCCACAATGCCCGGCTATTTTTTGGTTGCAGTCATCATTGTTTGTTTGGCAGGCCCGGGCTGGACTCAAACCCGCCACCTTAGGTGTATGTGGCTGGTGCCTTAGCCACTTGAGCCACAGGCACTGAGCCTAGAAAACATTTTTTAATGGAATACATGTGGTTTCTTCTTATATTCATCATAGGAACCATTCTGAAGTGTATAAAATGACCTTGTTCAAGGTCAAATGGAAAGTGTTGAACTTTGTAGGGTTATACCTGAATATTAGAAATACTTCTACCTCTGTGAATGGCATTATGTGCCAAACCATAGTTTTCTAAAATGAAATAATGTTCCATCACCATGAGGTTATTTTCACCTTGTCCATGAGTGAAATGATTTGAAGAATAAGTTGATCTTGGCGTAAATCATCTCCATGCTTAAATATAACTGGGTATTTCCCTCCATCTTCTGTCTTAAAGAACAGCTGTGCAGGCATAAGGGCACTCTGAAAAATAAAAATACTATTTTCCAATTTGGATGTAAATTAATGCACAAAGATTTACCATACACAGAAGAAAATGCTGATATAGACAATAAACACACAAGTAAATAGGACCTACAAAACCAAGTTGGGCTGTCAGTGAGATACATTAGGGCCCTGGAGAGAATAATGAGCTTGCCAATATTAGAAATTCACATGGTATCACATGGTACAGAGAGCACAGCTCTGAAATCAGTCATGAATATGAATTTAGGCTCTGCCAGGTACTAAATGAATGATCTTGTAAATATTTTTTAACTTGTTTCCTCACCTGCAAAAGAAGGTTAATACCCCTTCTGCAGAGTTGTTAAGGCAATTGGAAACGGTATAGGTCAAGGGTCTGGCACCATGCCTGACACACAGCAGACATTCCCTATATGTCCATTGTCATTGTTCCTATTATTAGAGAAATACTGGAATAAATATGATGAAATAGTACAGCATAAAAATATACCAGCTGAAAAGTCAAGATCACTGCTTTATAACTGCAGGAGTATTACTGGTTGAGTATCCCTTAACAAAAATGTCTGGGACCAAACATATTTTGGATTTTGAACTTTCTCATGTTTTGGAATATTTACATATACGTATTGAGATATCTTAGAGATGGAGCCCAAATCTAAGCATGAAATTCATTTATTTAATATACATTTCACATAAATAGATAGTAATTTTATACTACATATTTTAATAATTTTGTACCTAAAACAAAATATTGACTATATTTTGACTGTGACCTGACATTAAATCAGATGTGGAATATTCTATTGTGGCATCATACTAGTGCTCAAAATATTTCAGAATTTGCAGCATTTTAGATTTTGTATTTTTGGTTTAGACATGCTTCATCTGCACCTGTTAGGCAGCTTTAAAACTCAAACTTCTCACTTATATAATGAAAGGAGATCTCAGATATCCATCTTTTATTCTGGAATAATTATACATTTTCCCCAGAATCTTTCCTTTAATTACACAATCCCTCTAAGTTAGTTTAAGTATATGTTTAAATCTAAAGAAATTAAGTTCTCTTTACAAGGGGAAAATTGTAGAGGACACCAAGAGACAGATGACCTCTAAGCAAGATGATTTACAGCTGAGGGGTGGACTCTCGGGCGACTTGTCCACAGGACTAAGTTAGTTTAAGTTTATGTTTAAATCTAAAGAAATTAAATTCTCTTTACAAGGGGGAAATCATAAAAAAACACAAGCAAAACGGCATGCTAAGAAGACCACTGCTTGAGAAAGAGGCCCTATTGATTTGGATTCTGAGAAAAAATGACATAAGATGGGAATTTGGACAAATTTACAATGACCCCCCCAAAAAACAAATAAGTCATACAGATTTTCAAAAATGATAATCTTAATTTGCATAAACCAAGGGAAATAATAGCATAGAAGGTATCACACAGAGGACTAAACAGACCGAGCAAACAGCAAAATGTGGTAACAGGACTGAAGCAGTAAATACACAGCTGTTACTGTAAGATTCTTTCAACTTTGTTGTATGTTTGAAAATTTTCCTATAAAATGTTAGAAAAAAATACGTGAAAAATGCTTTAAAGAATATGTTTAGAACTTTAAACTCAAGTGGGCTAAAATCCTGAACATTCAATTACCTTAAATTTGAAATATCCTTTTATCATCCCTGGTGACAAACTATTTTCTAAACTACCTAAAGCCCTAGTTCACAAAGGTTCAAGAAAAACACTGAAAGTGATCTTCATAAAGACAAGTGACAGGCAGGAGGATTTTTGTTGTGATTTCCCCTTTCACATCCAAAACCGAACCTGAATTTAGGTGTCATCTGAAATCTATAGTAAAATGACAACCACAAGATAATTCCAGTGCCCCACGGGGTCCACCCCCCATGAATATCTAAGCTCATGTCTACAAAACACTCTTTAAAAATACCTCAAAACAGGGTCCCTAACCTTTTCAGTTCTAAGAAGTTCTTAAACAGGCAACAGGAATCCACAGATCCCCTGTATGCAGATGCAGACATTTTGGTGCATTTGTAAGCACATGGGCAATTTTCTAAAGTGTATAACGCCATCACTTTCACCAGATTCACAAAGGTATCCATGACCTAATTAACCATTTACTTTCTGTATATAAGGTACAATTGTAATATTTCATAACTAAAGAGAAAACAGATCTAGAATTCACCTAATAATAGTGGCAGATGTACATTCTTATATTTCACTCTTACAACGCCTGCTCATGTCTTTTAAGTCACTGCTCTTGAGCAGTCCTTAGGAAATAAGAACATCAGAAGCTGGTCTTGTCTGGGAGTTCTAGCCCAGAGAAATGTCAGCTGTTACATGTATATGGCCTTGTATACAGCGTTTTATATTTGTGCTTATAACCTAAACACAAACTAAAAAATATTTATATTATATCCCCATACCACTATTTTTATGTTGCAGATTGCAATCTATTAATGAATTTTAAGACCAATTTAAAAGGCTATAAGCAAAAAATTAAAGCAAAAGACAAATTTTAAAAAAATAGAATAATTTTTTAAAGAATAGAAACCAACCATCCATAACCTGCAGTAAGGTTAAATAAGTATTGCTTTATGAAACTTATGGTTCAGTTGTTGAATAGTTAACAGGTTGTCTTAAAATATACCTCTTAAAAAATATGAACTATTTTCTACTACAATTGCACTCCTTTTTATATATATTAATTACTGTCCTATGAGCCCTTTCTTACTGGCTGCAAAGAAATGCTCAATGCAACTTATGCCCTTTCATTACTTGAATCTCAAAATCTAAAACTCCATGTTTCACAGAGATCTTTCTGTATGATGCCAAGTAGGTCATGATGTTCAGTCCTTTGGCCCTTTGGACTGATTAGAGAAGGAAACTGCATCAGCTATTTCTGCCTGAACTAAAGGCCACCAAACTTGGTGAGCTATTAAGGACTAAAGGGAATTGCTACTTAAAAATATTAAAAAAAAAAAAAAAACTTAATGGGCTGGGTGCTGTGGCTCATGCCTATAATCCTAGCACTCTGGGAGGCCAAGGTGGGTGGACTGCCTGAGCAAGAGTGAGACCCCATTTCTAAAAATAGGCACTGTGGTGGAAGCCTGTAGTCCCAGCTACCTGGGAGGCTGAGGCAAGAGAATTGCTTGAGTTCAAGAGTTTGAGGTTGCTGTGAGCTATGATGTTACAGAACTCTACTACTGAGGGAGACAAATAAAACTGTGCCTCAAAAAAAAAAAATCCTTGAGTTTCACAGAACAGATATCAGACTGAGAAATGTTAAAAAGGTCAACTGGAACTCATCTCTAACTATATGAACTCATAAACTAAACACATAAGTTGTTCAACTTACCTTTTATAAGAAAAACAACTTACATGAAGAATAGTAGTTGCAGACTTAGTTTAAATAATTATGTATGAAGAAACCCACTACATATAAAATTATTTTATATACTTCATATAAAAATAATTAGGCACTGGTAATACAAAAAGATCTTAAAACACAATGATAAATAAAAGGTACCCTTTAACCTAACACTTAGTAAATCAAGTAAAAGTATAGATACTTTCTGCATGTAATTTTCCAAGGAAGTATCTGATTTAGTTATAAAGAACTATGTTCCAGTCACACACATTACATATCCATCACAATTACCTTAAATAAAGTAGCTGTTTCTGGAATGATTCCTCTAATTTTCACCTGAGGTTCTAAAGGCAATGGAATAAGTTCCACATCTGATAAATTCATCTTCTCATTATCTCCAAGCAATGCCTGTAGTCTCTCATTCTAGAAGAATAAATCAGAAAAGATTAATTAGGTTAAAATGGAAGAGTAGTTTCTAAAACATACAGAAAAGACATAAAAATGATTCTATTAACATGAAAACATTTATAAAGCACCAAGGCTCGGCGCCTGTGGCTCAATCGGCTAAGGCGCCAGCCACGTACACCTAAGGTGGTGAGTTCGAATCCCCAGCCCGGGCCCGCCAAACAAACAATGACGGCTCCAACCAAAAAATGGCCGGGCATTGTGGCGGGATCTTGTTGTCCCTTATACTTGGGAGTCGGAGGCATGTGACTCTCTTGAGCCCAGGTGTTTGAGGTTGATATGAGCTGTGATGCCATTGAACTCTACCCAGGGAGATAGATTGTGGCTACATCTAAAAAAAAAAAAAAAAAAAAAAGTACAGAAACAAATACTGCTTTCCAATAGGGATATGACAAAAAGAAAGGCTTGTAAGACTGAAGACAAAACCGTAAGGGTTCGGGATTGTAAAATTGAAGCTAAATTGCATTTATTTTCATAGCTAAAGAAACAATGTGTCAGTCAGAAGAGGAATTAATCTATCTTCCTAAAAGAAAAATCCCTCAATAAAATTTTGGCTGCACAGAGGAAGAGACGTAATTGGAAAACTTAAGAAATCACTTTCCTGGTGGCAAATTTAACCTAGTTTTGAAAGTAGCCGCATCAGGTCTCAACAAGTAATCATTTGGATTATACAACTTTTTCCCTTTGTTCTGTTTCCATGTCCACTATTCAACCTCTTGGTTATAATTTTTCTTATTCCCGTGGAGGTGAGAGAATGTACTGGACATAAAAACTTGTGTGTTCTGTTCTCTAGAGCAGGTATTTTTTTTTTTTTTTTTGAGACGGAGCCTCAAGCTATCCCCCTGGGTAGAGTGCCATGGCATCACAGCTCATAGCAACCTCCAACTCCTGGGCTCAAGCGAGTCTCCTGCCTCTGCCTCCCAAGTAGCTGGGACCACA
>CAUYQV010100592.1:0-43189 GCA_963574575.1 Galagoides demidoff | reverse complement strand
AAGAACGTGCCTAATTGGCATAGAGATCTGGTACGAGTATGTGAAAACATCCCTATTGTGTTGTGTGGAAACAAAGTGGATATTAAGGACAGGAAAGTGAAGGCAAAATCTATTGTCTTTCACCGAAAGAAGAATCTTCAGTACTAAGACATTTCTGCCAAAAGTAACTACAACTTTGAAAAGCCTTTCCTCTGGCCTGCCAGAAAGCTCATTGGAGACCCTACCTTGGAGTTTGTGGCCATGCCTGTTCTTGCCCCGCCAGAGGTGGTGATGGACCCAGCTTTGGCAGCACAATATGAGCATGACTTAGAGGTTGCTCAGACAACTGCTCTCCCAGATGAGGATGATGACCTGTGAGAATGAAGCTGGAACCCAGCGTCAAAAGTCTAGTGTAGGCTGTCCTGTGATGTCAGCAGTGCAGCGTGTGTGCCACTTTATTATCTAGCTAAGTGGAACATGAGCTTCATCTGGGATCCTGAAGGAGAGGAATGGGCTTTGGAGTGAATGTGGCAGTTTAAAAAAATGCCTTCATTGTTTGGACCTGCATATTTAGCTGTTTGGAACGTGGTCGATTCCTTTTTGAGTTTCAAATATAAATAAGACCGCTACAGTCACATCACAATATCCAGTGGTGAAATCTTGTTTGTCATTGTCATTCCCATTCCTTTTTGTTTAGAATCAGAATAAAGTTGTATTTCAAATATCTAAAAAAAAAAAAAGACTAAATAAGTAAAAACTTTAAATAAGAGAAATGGCATATTTATAAAGGCTTCTATTGCATATACATATTTCTAATGATTTATGTCAAAATGTTTAAGTTCTGGAAAGATTTTCTAACATGCTTCTTTATAAACTCCTTTCTCTTTAAACATTGCATAAAGCATAAAAATACAAACCAACTGTTTTCTAGTGTCCAACCTATATGAAAATTAGTTGACATCAAAAATGTATTATAGTCAATACTTCTTTAATTTTATTCATTTATTTATATATATTTTTTGAGACAGAGTCTTGCTCTGTCTCCATGGATAGAGTGCAGTGGCATCATCTTAGCTCACTGCAACCTCAAGTTCTTGGGCTCAAGTGATCCTCCTCCCTCAGCTTCCCAAGTAGCTGGGACTATAAACATGTGCCACAATACTCAGCTGACATTTCTGTATTTAGTAGAGTCAAGATCTTGTTCTTACTCAGGTTGGCCTTGAGCTCTTGATCCAAAACAATCCTCCTGCTGTGGTTTTTCAGAGAGCTAGGATTACAAGTGTGAGCTACCATACCCAGACTGTATTTCTAATGATAGTTAGATTTCCATAGTATAAAATTTGAAAAAACAGTCATATCTTTACAACAACACTTATGTGTGAAAGTTTAATTTTAAGAAAATTAATATGATCCAGGATATAGTGCTGAGGCAGTATATGTACAAGTACCTAACACAAGTCCTTTATAAATGTTTAATTTCCTAATTTGTTCCCAGCAACTAGAATAATGTCTGGCTCATAGTAGGTGCTTAATTAATATGTGTTGAGAGAATGAAATTAAATATGTCTTTATAACATTGGCTTAAATTGGCTCGGCGCCTGTGGCTCAAGCGGCTAAGGTGCCAGCCACGTACACCTAAGGTGGCGGGTTCGAATCCCCAGCCCGGGTCTGCCAAACAACAATGATGGCTGCAACCAAAAAATAGCCGGGCGTTGTGGCAGGCGCCTGTGGTCCCAGCTGCTTGGGAGGCAGAGGCAGGAGACTCACTTGAGTCCAGGAGTTGGAGGTTGCTATGAGCTGTGATGCCATGGCACTCTACCCAGGGGGATAGCTTGAGGCTCCGTCTCAAAAAAAAAAAAAAAAACATTGGCTTAAATTTGAATATATTTCTTTATTGCAAAATTTCCTAGGGCTTTAATATGCTAATTAAAAATTGTCAAGATTATCTTTATCTATGCAGATTTAATATGTTGGTTTCCTAAACTCATTTGTATGTATAACTTTGTGTGGGGTGGGAGAACACCTCAAAGAACACAATTTTGGTTTTGCACATTAATTATTAATTCAGCAGACGTGTATTTAGTACCTGTTTGCCGTTAGCCTAGATATTATATAGAATTCAAAAATTAAATTTTTATTCTATTCTTTAGGAACTTATATTCTAGGAAAAAAATTAAAGCAGGTAGACCACTTAAATGACCACACCCCAAAAGTTTTAAGTTAAATTTTAAAATTAAACCAGTGATAAACCATGTTACCAGGTGATACAATTTCTTAAAATAATCTTAGATTTTTAAAATTAGATCTGGGAGCTATGGCTTTATGGTCTATCCACAGGACCTTAAGCATAGAAAGTGCTAAAAATAATCATGTACAGAATTTGCTGAGTATGCTGTGTAAGGTTAGAAATCTTGGTTTTATATTTAGTAGATTTCTAATGAGATTGAAATCGTTGGCATCATTTAGACAACAGGATATCCTAGAAAAAATAAGATTAATGTTACTTTATGTTAATTAAAATGATATCTGATATAAGTACTATGAATGGCAGGAATCAAGCCAAGTATAGAGATATTTGTAGAACGCTCTGTTCTTAACAAAACTAAGGTTTAATGTATGAATCAATATTTTTGCTTCTTATGGAAGTCAGTAAACATATGCTTCCTTCTTAAATCAAAGCAGACTTTCTAGAGGGAAGCACTGCCCAAACAAAAAGAAGTTGGTGTCTATCACATTGTTTGCACCAAAAATTTATAATAAAAGTTATTAAAATAGACATACTATTTCTTTGGAGCAAAACATTTACTGAAGATTTTAGTGAAAATTTTCATGTTTAGGTCTTCCGACATCATTTATTAATTCACCAAACATGCTAATTTGTCATGATGTTAGTACTCACTATGTGCTAGGTGTACAGAGGTAACTAGAATAGTATCTGTACCTTCATAATCTAATGAAGATGTCTCTCAGTAAATAATTACAATAATGAGAAAAAAATAATTACAATAATGGGACAAATGCTGTAATGCGGATATGAGTCAGATACTATTCAGTCATAGTTCAGAAAGTGCTTTTCTCTTATCATGAGATAAGTCTTGTGAAAGTTAGGTGGAATCTGGAAGGGTGACTAGGAGTTGTGAAGTGATGAACATTCAGGATAGGGGAATGTAAAAAACATAAAGGTAAGAGATTACCTGATACATTTATGAAACTATTGATCATGGCTAGAACAAGGAAGGACTGTGAAAGGATGAGAAAAGAAATAGAGCCAGGAATCAGGTTTATAAAGAAAATTGTCTCAGCAAACTTCTTAAGGTATTCAATATGAATTAAAATAAAGATGTTATGTTCAAATTGCATTTTAAGAAGACCAGACAATAGCAGCCATGATATAGATACTACAGGGTGTTCCTAATGTTGCCTTAACTTAGAGAAAAAGGGAAATTATAGCTAAATGTACCTTTATTTACAAAATATGCATTTCAAAATTTTATAAATAGGTGCCCAGCATGTATAACATATTTTGTAAAAAAAATTAATGAATATTTTATAAAGAAAGTTAGATTTAGGTACAGTTTTCCACTTTCCCTATATACAGCAACTTGGAATACTTTGTATTAAAATTGTGATTAGAAATTGCATCTTACAGTAAGTCACTGGAAATGGAGGAATAGGCATTTTCAAGATTATTTAAGGCAAGTAGAAATATAAATCAATCATTAATTGTAGTAGGAACTGAGAAAGGAAAACATCCAAGAAGATTTCCACATTTTTGACATGACTTACTTGATCAATTAATATTTACCATGATAATAATTTGGGAAAACTGGAAGATAAGCAGATTTGAGTGAAGGCAAAAAATGAAAATATTTCTAAGCAACTCTAAAGTACCCTTACACATTCCTATTCCTAAATAAACGTGGGTCAACTTTTTTCTGCAATAGCTTTCATAGTGGCAATAATTATTATATACAAATTTCTTATTTTCATTATAATGACATTATTTAAAGTCATTTAATTAAAAATCTTTAAAGGAATTTTATATTAAAGAAATAAATTGATTAACACATTTAACAAAATAAATTAGGAACGCCAAATGGAATTGTGTTTCAGTTGGCAGTTGCTGGTAATACACAAAAGAAGGCATAGAATGTTCTTCAGGATAGATGGTAGTGTTAGTCCAGAAAAGAAAAAAGGCTAAATGAATTTAAAAAGATAAAAATCATATGAAGTATCATCTCTAGCCACAGTGGAATGAAACTAAAAATCAATGAAAAAGGGAAACTAGAAAATGCATAACATGTGGTAGTTAAACAATGCACTTTTAAACAACCAGGGGCTTAAAGAAGAAATCACAAATGTAATTGGAAAATACCTTGAGGTGAATGAAAATGAAAACAGAACATATGCCTGTAAATCCTAGAACTCTGAGAGGCTGAGGCAGGGGGATTGCTTGAGCTCAGGAGTTTGAGACCAGCCTTAGCAAGAGCAAGACATCGCTAAAAAGAGCCAGATGTTGTGTCAGGCACCTGTAGTTCTAGCTACTTGGAAGGCTGAGTCAGAAGGATTACTTGAGCCCAAAAGTTTGAGCTTGCTGTGAGGTGAGACACCATTGCTCTCTACTGGGAATGCCAAAGTAAAATTCTGTCTCAAAGGGGGGGGGGGGCAGGGAGGGGAGCAACACAACATATATAGAACTCATGGGATATAATGAAAACAAGTGCTCAGAGAGAAATTTATATCCATAAATGTTTACATTAAAAAGGAAGAAGCATCTCAAATCAATAACCAAACCTTACACTTCGATGAACTAGAGAAAAAGAAACCCAATGCTAGACAATGGAGCTGTGTAGGAGCAGAGTTTTATATGCTGCTGATTACTGAAGTTCATTTACTATCGATTCAAATTAAATTATTATAAATTTAGGATGTTAAATGTCTTTCCTCTAATGACCAGAAGGAAAATACGTACAAGAAATATATAAAAGGAAATGAGAAGATAGAAAGATTTCACTACAAGGAAAAGATAAATCAACTAACCTCAATAGAAAGCAATAATTGTGGGAAGGAAAAATGGAAGAAAGGAAATAATAAACATTAGTGTGGAAATAAATGAAATGGAGAATAGAAAAACAAGAGAGTGAAAAAACAAAAGTTGGTTCTTTGAAAGATCATCAAATTGACAAAATGTTAGCCAGATTCACTTAGGAAAAAACAGAGGGTTTTTTGGTTTGTTTGTTTTTGACAGAGTCTTACTGTAGAGTGCCATGACATCAGCCTAGCTCACAGCAACCTCAAACTCCTGGGTTTAGACTATAGGTGCCTGCCACAGTACCTAATTTGTGCTATTTTTAGTACAGATGGGGTCAAACTCTTGCCCATACTGGTCTCAAATTCCTAACCTCAAGAGGTCTTCCTGTTTTGGCCTCTCGGAGTGCTGGGATTGCCGGCATGAGCCACATGCTTGGACTTGAACAGTTTTGTTTGTTTGTTTGTTCGTTTATAATAATGCTTTTGACTCGGTTGTTTTCTTTAGTTTTTTCCTAGATTGTTTCTGTTTTCTGAAAATTTTTTTCTGGTGTTTATATCGCCTTTCATCTCCTTTTTCAGTTCTATATTTAGCATAATGTGGAAGTTTTCCAAACTTACTTTATATTTAGCTATTTGACCATACAGTTCCCTTACTATGTCTAATATATTACATCACTGGTGTACCTTAGATGAAGTTAATTGAGTTAAAATTCATTACTGTTTTCAGCATTTAATTATGGCACATTAAGTCTAGGAAATTACTCTCAGATCAAAATCTAAACACTGGTTTTATTAGCAGGAGCACATGATAATGAATATTAAATAATTTAAATGCATAGTTACCCAACACAAATATTAGGTTGGATTTAGGGTTTTTGTTAATGGAAACCAAAATGACATTTATTAATTTACATTGAAGAGAGGAGATATCCTAAATTATCTAGCATATTTAAGTGCCTTATGTATGATACTCCCTTTTCTAATAATGGGATACTTACAAACTCAAGGAATCTGAAGGTTCCTTTGTGAGCCCTGAGTTAGAGCAAAGGCAGATAGGGAATCTTGGAGCTTAAGAACCTAAAATACCTGATAGAAATAAGAGGGGATCCACAAATGCCCTGGGTGTTATTTAAAATTTTCTAGTAGCCACATTTTAAAAAGTAAAAAAAGAATAAAATTAACTTTAATAATGTATTTCATTGAACCTAATTTATCCAGAATATTATTTTAACACTTAATCAATATTTTAAATTCACTTTTACATATAAAGTATTCAAAATCTGGTATGTATTTTATAGTTACATACATCTCAGTTCCTTACTAGTTTCTTCATTTACTTAAGAAAAATTATTGAATCACTTTGTACCTCAATTTATAAATTTTACAATAGAGACAGTTGTAAGAATTAAATTTGATTATATATGTATATATATTATATATTATATATTTGTGTATGTGTGTGTGCCTGCTTGGCACATGATACTATACAAATCTTAGTTGTTTTCTAAAAATTTCTAAAAATAAATGAACATAAACTATAATGGCATCACTACCTCAAGGCTAAGAATGTATCTTAGGTATTAAGTTATTTATAACCCCCAAATTCTTATCTCTTTCCCTTGGACAGTGCTATGCATACATATCACTCTTACTCTCTGTTTATTTTTGAAAAGAGACAGTATTAATATTGGTTCATCATTTCAGGTACAACAGTATAAGATGTTAATTTGTATTACAAGGGAAACTGGGGAGTGGAAGTGGAAAGAAGGAAGGGGATAGTAAATTCTCTACTTTCTGTTCAATTTTTTTGTAGACCTACAATTTCACTGAAAAGTAAAATCTGTTAATTTTTTTTAAATAAAAGCAAACTCCATGTCTGCTATTAGTTCCTGATGCATGTTACTTGTGACAGAATCCACCATTAAGTTGACAGTTTCAGCATTATTAAAATCATCAATAAGTGTAGTTTAAATATGGATAAAATTCTAACATAATGATTGCTCTTCAAGTAGTCACTCATTATCTTTATCTTTTAAACTAATAAATGAAAGGCGTAAGTACAAAAAGGTTGTTTATCCCCCATGATTATTGACACGGACATTGGGAAGTTACTCATGGCACTCTCATGCTAATGGCAGGAATCTTCCATATTTTTATACACTATTACTGGTTTTGAGAATATTTTCTTTTCTTTATTTCAGATTGGGTGGGACTATATCAGCATACAAGATAGTACCAGATGAAGTGGAAGAAATCAAGGTATGGTATGACATTTTCCACCTCTATAGAAAGTTAGTATTTTGGGGGGGAGGTGGGTAAAGAATTGTTTGCTCTTTATTTTTTTACCCTTTTTTTTTTTTTGAGACAAGAGTCTCAAGTTGTCGCCCTGGGTAGAGTGTCATGGCATCATAACTCACAGCAACCTCCAACTCTTAGGCTCAAGTGATCCTCTTGCCTCAGTTTTTTCTATTTTTAGTAGAGACAGGGTCTCACTTCTTTGCACAGGCTGGTCTCAAACCTGTGAGCTCAAGCTGTCCACCCCCCTCAGTCTCCTAGAGGGCTAGGAAAACAGGCATGAGCCACCATGGCTGGCCTGCTTGCTCTTTATTATGATTCAATATTTGGATATATTAGGACATCATTTAAATTCCAGGTATTCTCTTTGGATTAAAAATTTGTATCACCATCAGATTTCATCTACCATTTGAAATCCATTCCTTAGAAAAGTACAAGGAGAATCCCAAAGGAATCCTTTCCTGTGCAGTTCATTGAAAAGCTACATTAGAAAACACTGTGTATAAGCTTTACTATGCTTAATGGATTATCTTTTTATCTTGTTGAAATTTCTTTACCTTGTATGCCTTTACCAATTTTATATAGTATCAAGTCTTTTATTAAATATTTCCTGGTTCCTTTGAAAACACAACATGTCAATTTCAATTAAAAATTTACATTATAATGAATGAAAATTTGACTTTTTAAAATTAGAGCACTACTGCATTCTTTAGATATGGTTAAAAGTCTAATATTGGATTAATAGTCTATAAACTTAGAGATAAATATATTGGATTAATACTCCATAAGATTATAAACAAGTCTAACATTTAAGTCTTGCAGAATATTTACCTTCTAAAATAACATATTGCCCTTGTTCAAAAGAAGTGTATCATCTATTGAAAATTGAACTTACTGTCTGTTGCACAAGTACAATTTAATAATTGGATAACAATTGTCAAGGATAAACAGAATGCTAACTGGTTGTTAAAAATGACGTGTAAAGATCTCAACCAGTAATTAAGCGTAATTTGTTTAAACTTTTCAGTATCAAGTTCAGTAAATTTAAAGCTTAGTAAATAATCCTCAATTTTCTCTGTATTATTTTTAAATCAGTTAAGCCCATTTATCTTTCTTATGAGACATACTATTAATTTTCATGACAGGTGTTCTAATAAGTAATCAATATCAAGAGTTAATTACCATAGTTACAGTCTAGCATAAAAAAAAATCTTTCAAGATTTTTCTTTTAGGAGACTCATTTCAACTTGATATAAACTCATAAAATATTTTAACTGGGAAAAGCCTTAGGTCTAATCCAGATTCTTCATTTTTCAGAGGAAGAAAGAGAAGTAAATAAAGAATTTGTTTGAAGTTCAGTAATTGCTTCGAAAAATACAAGCAAATACTGTTCAGGGGTCAGACAACCTTGTGTTTATTATTTCTTGAAATACATGTTATAATGACTCAAAAAAGAGTTGAACTCTAGAAACTTTAAGCAATCAATAAATGTATATACACAAATAATTAGACAACATTTTTATGAACGCTATTGAGTTGAAAAAGATTTTAAAGCTACTCTGTCTTACAATACAGTTAAAATGTATATTCAATAATAAAATGTCTGGGCCAGGCATGGTGGCTCATGCCTGTAATCTCAGGACTTGGGAGGCCAAGGTGGATGGATTGCCTAAGCTTACAAGTTCAAGACCAGCCTTAGCAAGAGTGAGACCCCTCTCTAAAACATAACCAGCCGTTGTGGCAGGCTCCTGTAGTCCCAGCTACTTGGGAGGCTGAGGCAAGAGGATTGCCTGAACCTCAAAGTTTGAGATTGCTGTGAGCTAAGATGACATGGCACTCTACTGAGGGTGACCAAGTGGGACTTTGTCTCCAAAAACAAAAAATTCGTAAAAATAAAGTATAAGTTTCCTATGGAAATGAATAAGAAGAAAACCTGGTAATTTGAAAAAGTTAATCAGCAAAGTCATTGTAGAAGATAATTTAGCAACTTGGAGTTCTATACAGAGGCAGAAGAACTTTTGAAAACATAAATATGAAATAATGTGATACTAAAGGGCATAAATAAAGATTGGTAAAATATAGGGCTGGAGGTAGGCCACTGTACTATGTTAAGAAATTTGGATTTTGGCTAGACGCAGTAGCTCACACCTGTAATCCTAGCACTCTGGAAGGCTGAGGTGGGAGGTCAAGGCAAATCAGCTACTTCAGCTCAAGAGTTCAAGACCAGCCTGAGCAAGAGTGAAACCCTGTCTCTACTAAAAATGAAAAACTGAAGCAAGAGGATCACCTGAGAGCAAGAATTTGAGGTTGCTGTGAGCTACGGTTGTTTTTTTGGCACTCTACTAAGGGTTGAAAAAGGGTGAGACTATCTCTCAAAAAAATAAACAGAGAGAGAAAGAAATTTGGATTTTATCCTGAAAATTATGGAGTGCCATTATGTGGTTTTTAAACAGGAAATGAACATAGTTAATTGGTAATTTTTAAAAGCCTTTCTATGATGAGTGAGAAAAATGATCTCAGTGGAATAGAAGGAGGTACTGACTTCAAGGAAGGAGACCAGACTGTAGGAATGTAGGCACTAGATGATTAAAACCTGAAGTATAGTAATGGCATTGAGGATGGAAAAAAATATCTGATTCAAAAAATATTATTTAAGAAAGTAGAATCAATAATACTTGATGATTTATTGTATATTTAAGGGAAAATGGAAAGGTTGACTCAGGTTTCTGTTTTGGGGGATTGATGTTGCTGTTAACTTAAATATATATATATGTGTGTGTGTGTGTATATATATATTGGAAATGATATATATTTAAGAGGAATAAGGCTGTTTTAGACTTGTTGAATTTTAGATCCCTCTCAGATAACCAAATATTCAATAAGTCATTGGATAAATCAGCCCAGAACTCAGAAAGAAAGCTAGAATCTAGTGATTGATGTGAGGATTTGTCATAAAAGAATTAGTTGAGGCCATGCTAGTGGGTACAATATCATACAGGAGCTATATGAAGTATTAAAGGTAGACTGAATATGCTGCCCTGGGGAAAGCTCACCCTAAATCCAGAGGATTAATATATTCTTTAGTTTAATTAATTAGCAAAGATATTGCCTATTTTTGAATAGTTACCTTTATCTAAAGGAGTAGTTTCTTTTTTTCATTATATGTTTTTTAAAAATTCTATGGTTATAGAGATTTATCTCTCAGATTCCTTAAAAAAAAAAACAGGGATGATGCATAACATAATTCTTTCATTGATTACTGGTATTATATCTAAAACTATTTTAGAAAGTTTGAGGCCTGAGGCATCAAAAAATATAAAACTAATCTTACCTTCAAAAATATTAGAAGCTTAATGTTGTAAAGCATTTCACCATTGAATACTACATTAGCATTTTTAGCTAAAATGAGATCTAATCTTTTGTAATTTGATTGATGGAAATATTGATGCAACAGGATGTAATGTTAATTTTAATTAGATAATATTTGAGTAATCTTAAATTATCTAAACAGTACAATTAAGCTTTAATTTTATGTATTGTCTACATTATACCACATATAAAAAAATGCATGTGTAATTTCAATGTTAAAATGATATGACTGATTAAACATAATTCAATTTTTGTCAGATGTGCTAATCTTTCACAATGTTTTTAGTGCCAGAAATCATTATTTAGTTCATACATAGTTTGAATTAAGTGTATATTTATTGATAACACCTTAAAACAGGGAATGGATATTTTCTATCCTAACTAATGGATGTCCTAATGGATATTTTCCATTCATATCTAACATTGATTGAGTCTGAGTTTCTTTTTTTTTTTTGAAGACAGAGCCTCAAGCTGTCCCCCTGGGTAGAGTGCTGTAGTATCACAGCTCACAGCAACCTCCAAATCCTGGGCTCAAGCGAGTCTCCTGTCTCAGCCTCACAAGTAGCTGGGAGCGCAGACACCCGCCACAACGCCCGGCTATTTTTTGGTTGCAGCCATCATTGTTGTTTGGCAGGCTGGAGCTAGATTCGAACCTGCCACCTTAGGTGTATGTGGCTGGTGCTTTAGCCACTTGAGCCACAGGCGCCAAGCTGATTTTTTTTAAATATTTTATTTATTTATTTTTATTAAATGATAACTGTACATTAATACTATCATGGGGTACAGTGTACTGTTTCTCTATATAATTTGAAGTACTTTCATCCAACTGGTTAACATAGCCTTCATGTCTTTTTTTTAGTTATTGTGTTAAGACATTTATATTCTACATTTAGAGAGATTCACATGTACCCTTACAGGATGAACCATAGGCATGATCCCACCAATCACCCAACATTCTGAGTTTTTATCATTATCAGTTTCTTGCATTTGTTCAGTTTTAACATCTTTGTACATATCCCTAAATATTAAAATTTGTGGTCTCTTTGAACTTTATGTGAACTGAATGACATTGCATGCAGTTTTTTGTGCCTTGCTTTTTTTGCTCAACAGTTTCTGTAGAATTCATCCTTGTTATTGTCTGTAATTAAGGACTTTGTTTTTGTGTTTATTTTATTGCTTTGACATTCTCACAGATCATTGATACATCCTACTATTGATGAACATTTAGCTTGTTTCCATTTAGGTTTTTATGAAAAGTGATCTATAAACATTGATGTAAAAGCATCCTGGTACTCATGTGTAAAAGTTTCTTTGATGTATATACTGAGGGATGGAATTCCTAGATTTTAAAGAACATGTATTTTTAACTTAGGTGAAGTATTTTAAGTTAGATGAAATCAAACTTTTCAAAAGAAGTTATGCCCATTTATACTATCACCTTGAATGTATTTATTTTAAATATTCTTTAATCTACCTGAAATTAATGTTGGTATAAATTTAGTTTTATTTATTTGTGCGATGACTAAACCGATATATTAATCATTTCCAAATTTATTTTACTAGCCCATTAATGAAAGCCCATCTTTTCCTTGTGGTTTGAATTGCCTCATTTATACACACTAAATTTTCCTGTGCCTGTACACACACATGCATAACTCTGTCTTGTCCTGAACGTTTGTCCCAATCACCTCCTTATTCCTTTGTCAGTGCTATACTGTTTAGGTTATGGTGCTTTTTAATACAGTAGGAGAGGTCCTGTGTTATTTTTGTTTTTGTTGTATATGCTCATGCTCATGTATTACACGTTCCAAATAATTTACAGTAACTTTATCAAATCACTAAAGTATTCCTACTGAAGAGATAATAAAGACTCTGAAAAGTAGAAGGAATCAGGGGAGGAGGTAAATGGCTGACTGGAGCCAGCTTTCCACAGAGGTTCATGTCCAGTGAGAGAGAAAGTGGACAAAATGAACTCAGTGAAGCTGAAGGCCAGGAGCTGAACTAAGAAAGAAGATTGATAAGTGCATTATTATCCTTGCTGAGGCAAGCTGCAACTCCAAGGAAACAAATTCCACATCCAAAATCCATTGCTAAGAGGATGAGAGACCCTTCCCCCAAGAGAGTGGCTTGCTACAAGCAAGCAGTAAACAAAATACCTTTTATTTTACCCCACAGGAGAGAACCGCTACACTAGGCCTCCTTCAGAGAGGTTCCCACCTGTGAATTTAGGCATTCTCCTGCCCCACATAAAATTGAACTAGTATTTTCATCACAATTCTGAAATTCCCAGTCCACCCTTTCCCCCTCACCTGGCAGTCTGAAAGCTGTCCCCTAGGGAGCCCAGAGTGTTTGGCAATTCCTTGAGAGCCCTGGGCATTGTGTGTACTGCTGGACAAATGCACAAAAACAGTAATTCATGTGGAAGCTGGGGGGCACAGGGAGTTAGGGGACAAGTAGGGGAGAGAGAAGTGCCATGCCATTGTACTATGCTGGCAGGGCTCACTCCTGGGTCACACTTTAGAGGAGCACTTCCTTGATTCTGTTGACCACTAGAGGGAGCCAGGCTTCAGCCCCTCTGGGTTGCCAGTGGCGGAGTATGGCTGGAGTAGAGGTGCAGACAGTGTAGGAGTAGAAAAAGCTTCACCATAGTACCTGCTGGCGGGCAGAGGTGCTCATACTTTGGGACAGACTCTGGTGGAACACTTCCCAGATTCCAGTGAGTATGCAAGGGAGCTGGACTTCAGCCCCTTTGGGTTGCCAGTGGCAGTGTGTGGCAAGGAGGAGGTGCTGACTCTCATTTGACTTTGGCAGGTACATACCCCTGGCACTGTTGCTCACTGGAGAGAGCCAGACCCCACACCCACAGGGTTATCAGAGACAGTGTGTGGCTACCATGCAAGGGTCCACTGACCCTCCTGGCTATTTAGCTAGGCAGGCCTTCCTGACTCCATTGAGCACTGGAAGGAGCCAGACTCCAACCTCTTGGGATTTCTGGATGGAGCTACCTCTGGATTCCTGCTGTTGGGTTGCTGGAGACCTTTTAAGCTCTCCTAGTTGAACAGTGATTGTGCTGCCTGGGACGCTTAGATTGGAACTCTTGGCATGGGCTATCTACCAGGGACCCTCCCAGGTTGAGCTGTAGTTGTGTTATAGTAGGAGGAACTGATTGTCCTCCAGCAGTTGTTGTTGTTGGGGGACGGGGTGTCTCAGTTGCTTGTATCACTCCTCAGCTGAGATTTCGGCCTAAATCCATGACTCATTAGGATAGGATAGAAGCTGGCTGACTACAGGACAGAGCCAGCTACCCCTATCACACCAATCAGGTTCTCAGAGCCTCTGGCTGCAGGTCTGAAAGGCACCTTTGTTAAAGCTGTTATGGAAAAGCCACAATCACCAGTCCCACCTCTTTGGTAAAGGGCTGGTTAACTACAGTTCCTGAGGCCCTCAATCCAATCTCACCCTAAGTTTTATTAGCCAAACTGCAGAAAATAATCATAGGGAAGAACCAGCAGAAGAACTCTGGCAGCCTGAATAATCAAAGTAGATCTACTTCCCAAAGGAATGGTAAAGGAGATACATTGGAAGAATGTTATTCATAAACAAATGACTGAAATGTCAGAAATAGAATTGAGAATATGGATGGCAAATAAAATGAACAGAATGGAGGAAAATATGAATGTAGAAATGCAAAGAGTACTTCAAAAGTTGTCTCAAGAAATTAATGAATTCAAAGACAAAGTCAGCAAGGATGTGGACATAACGAAAAAAGAAATAGTATAGCTCAAGGAAATGAAAAAGTTATTTGTGAAGCTTCAAAGTACAGTAGAATCTCTCAGTAATAGAGTTGAGCAGGCAAAAGAAAGGATCTCTGAAACTAAAGACAAGACTTTGGAACTATCTAAGTGCTCAAAGGGGCCGAGAAATGGAAAGCAAAAACTGATCATACCCTAAGAGAGTTGTGGGATCACTCCAAAAGATCAAACATTTCTTTTATAGGAATTCCTGAAGGAGAAGAGGTTGGTCCTAAAGGCAGAGATCCTCTACTCCAAGATATGGAGAATTTCTCAAGCATTGTAAGAGATACAGAAATTCAGATAGTAGATAGTTTCAGAAGCCCAGTATGACTCAATCCAAATAAAGCATCTCCTATACACATTGTAATCAACTTTGCAAAAGTTAATATGAAGGAGAAAATTTCTGCAAGCAACCAGATATAAGAAAAGCATTACCTACAAAGGGAGAAATATTAGAATGACTGCAGATATTTCAGCCGAAACTTTTCAAACCAGAAGAGGATGGTCATCAACCTTCAATCTTTCAAAACAAAACAACTTTCAGCCCAGAATCCTGTATCCAGCTAACCTGAGTTTCATTTGTGATGGAGAAATCAAATAATATACTGACATCCACATGTTGAGGAAGTTTGCCATAACTAAACCAGCTCTCCAGAAAATACTCAGGCCTGTTTTCCATAATGGCCAGCACAGTGGTCTACCACCAAAGTAAACTCACCCAGAAATTATTGAACAAAACCTACCTTTCACAATGGTGAAAGTACTAAAAATATCCACTGGACATGTGAAAAATATGACACCCAAAATACTACCAGGCCTATCAGTTCTCTCAATTAATTTGAGTGGCTTATATTGTCCTCTAAAGAGGCATAGGTTGGCTGACTGGATACAATAACTCAGGCCAGTGAAGGGATGGACATTTATAATATGGGCAAATGGAACATTCCAACCCCAAACCCAGCAGAAAAAAGAAATAACCAAAATGAGAGCAGACTTAAATAAAATTGAAAACAAAATAATCATTGAGAAGATCAATGAAACAAAAAAGGCAAAGTCCAGGTCCACATGGCTTCACATCAGAATTCTACCAAACCTTCAAAGACGAACTAGTACCTATACTACAAAACCTTTTCCAAAGTATAGAAAAAGAAGGAATACTTCCCAATGCATTCTATGAAGCAAATAGCACCTTGCAAACCAGGAAAGGACCTAACAAGAAAACTATAGATCAGTATCATTAATGACTATCCATACAAAAGTATTCAGTAAGATCCTAGCAAACAGAAATCAATAACACATCAAAAGAATTATATAACATGATCATTTTAGTTTTATCCTAGTTACAAGGTTGGTTCAACATATATAAATCTATAAATATAATATGTCACATAAATTAAATAACAATGAAGACCATATGATTCTCTCAACTTATGCATAAAAGGCTTTTCATAACATCCGGAATCCTTTCATGATCACAACACGAAAATAGGCTTAGATGAGACATTTCTTAAACTGATAGAGGCCATCTATAACAAACCCATAGCCAATATCATGTTGAGTGGAGTAAAATTGAAAACATTTCCACTCAGATCTGAAACTATACAAGGGTACCCATTGTCTCCATTGCTATTCAACATAGTGTTAGCCATCACAACCAGGCAAGAGAAGGCAATTAAGGGTATCCAAATTGGGTCACCAGAGATCAAACTCTTACTCTTCGCAGATGACATCATCTTATACCTGGAAAACCCAAGGGACTCAACCACAAAACTGTTAGAAGTAATCAAGGAATAAAGCAGTGTCTCAGGATCCAAAAATAAATATTTATAAATCAGTAGCTTTGATATATGTCAGCAACAGTCAAGCCAAAAATATAGTTAAGGACTCAATTCCTTTTACAGTAGTGCCAAAGATGAAATATCTGAAAATTTACCTAACAATGGATATGAAAGATCTCTGAAAGGAGAATTATGAAACTCTGACAAAAGAAATAGCTGAAGATGTTAACAAATGGAAAAACATACCATGCTAGTGGCTGGGAAGAACCAACATTGTTAAAATGTCCACACTACCCCAAGCAACCTGCAGATTTAATGAATCCCTATTAAAACACCAATGTCATACTTTAAAGATCTTGAAAAAATAGTACTTTGTTTTATATGGAATCAGAAAAAAACTTCAAATAGCCAATACATTGCTTAGAAATAAAAACAAATTAGGAGGCTATCCTATAAATCTATAGTGATCAAAACAGCATGATACTGGTACAAAAATAGAGAGCTAGATATATAGAATACAATAGAGAACCAAGAAATGAACGCAAGACTCACTTACCATCATTGGATCTTTGATAAGCCTATCACAAACATTCATTGGGGGAAAGTTTCCCTATTTTTTTTTTTTTTGAGACAGAGCCTCAAGCTATCCCCCTGGGTAGAGTGCTACAGCATCACAGCTCATAGAAACCTCCAACTCCTGGGCTCAAGCAAGTCTCTTGCCTCCACCTCCCAAGTAGCTGGGACCACAGGTGCCCACAACAATGCCCGGCTATTTTGTGGTAGCAGCCATCATTGTTGTTTTTTTGGCGGGCCTGGGCTGGATTTGAACCCGCCACCTTGGGTGTATGTGGCTGGCACCTTAGCCACTTGAGCCATAGGCGCCAAGCCAAAAGTTTCCCTATTTAACAAATGGTGCTAGGTGAACTGGCTAGTGACCTGTAGAAGACTAAGACTAGACCCTCACCTTTCACCACTAACAAAAATTGATTCTCACTGGATAAAAGATTAAAACTTATGAAATAAAACTATAAAAACACCAGGAGTACAGGAAACTATAAAAACACTAGTAGTACAGGGAAAACACTTGAAGAAATTGGCCTAATTTTATGAAGAGGACCCCCCAGTAATTGAAGTAACACCAAATATATATTACTGGAATCTAATCAAACTAAAAAGCTTCTGCATAGTCAAGAGCACTAGAAGTAAAGGAAACAGACATCCTTCAGAATGGGAGAAGATTTTTGCAGAGTATGGTTCCCACAAAGGTATGACAACTAGAATACACAGAGAACTGATACTAATCAGTAAGAAAAGAACAAATAACCCCATGTTTTTGTGGACAAGAGACTTGAACAGAAACTTCTTTGAAGATGACAGGCAAATGGCCAACAAACACATGAAAAAATGCTCAATATCTTTAATCATCAGAGAAATGGAAATCAGAGCCACTCTAAGATATTATCTAACTCCAGTAAAATTAGCCCACATCACAGAATCCCAGAACTACAGATATAGGTGTGGATGTGCAAAGCAGGGAACACTGCATTGCTAGTGCAATTGCCTTTTTGGATTTTTGCCTTTCCATGGCCTTTCTGGAAAGAAATTTGGTAAATTCTCAAGGAACTAAAAGTAAATGTACTGTTCAATCCTACAATTCCTCTACTAGGTATCTACCCAGATAATCAAAAATCATTTTACAATAAAGACATTTGCACTAGAAAGTTTATTGTAGCCCAATTTGTAAGTCATGGAAGCAGCCCAAATGCTCATAAACCCATGAATGGATTAACAAATTGTGGTATATGTATGCCACGGAATACTATACAGCCATAGAAAAGGATGGAGACTTTACATCTTTTATGTTTACGTGGATGGAACTAAAGCATATTCTTTTTAGTAAAGTATCACAAGAATGGTTAAAAGTATCCAATGTACTCAATACTATTATGAAACCAATATATAATCACTTACACATTCAAACAAATGATAAAACACAACTATAGTTCAAAAAGAAGGGGGGGAGAGTAGGAGAAGGGAAGGTATTTGGTGGGACCTCACCTATTGTGCACAATGCAGGGGTACACTACAAGTCTATTAAGAGTACAGTATAAATGTCTGACCATAGAAAATATGTAAGTGAGGCTTGATGTGAACATTCCACATTATTTATCAAATCAGCACTCTGTACCCCATAAATGTACACAGTTATGATTTAATAAAAAATAAGTGGAAAGAAGAAGGTAGATCCTCAAGAACCTCAGAACTTCAGAAATGATGTGATAAAGAGTTACCTGGCTTTCCTTATTATCTCTTGTACATTCTTTAAAGGCTGCTGAAGAAGCCTTCACCTATAACCAATAGATACAGACATAAAATACTCAAATACAAGCCCACTGAAGACATTTTACAAAAGAAGACATACAATTAAAAGAGGCTCAATGTCATGAATCATTAGGAAAATACAAATTAAAACCACAGTGAAATACTACCTTATC
This sequence comes from Galagoides demidoff, assembly GCA_963574575.1. NCBI lineage: Eukaryota > Metazoa > Chordata > Mammalia > Primates > Galagidae > Galagoides > Galagoides demidoff. Next base: position 24,448 of record CAUYQV010100592.1, on the reverse strand, counting down.
CCTGTTAGAAGTGTTGTTATTAAAAAGTTAAAACACAATAGATGTTGCTGTGGATGCAGTGAAAGGGGAACACTTATACTTTATTGGTGGGAATATAAATTAGTGTACTCTCCACTGTATGGAGCTTTGTGAGTGAACTAAAAGTAACTCTACCATTCAGTCCACCAATTCCATTACTGGTTATCTATGCAGAGGTAAAGAAGTTATATTAAAAAGACACCTATACTCATATGTTTACAAAGCACAATTCACAATTACAAAAAGGAGAATCAGCCAAAGTGCCCATTAACCAACGATTGGATATAGAAAACGTGGTGTGTATATACACCATGGAATACTGCTGAGCCATAAAAGAGTGAAATAAGGTCTTTTGCAGCAAGTTCAATTAAACTGAAGGCCATTTTCTTAACTGAAATAATGCAGAAATGGAAAACCAATTACTGTGTGTTCTCACATGGGAAAGCTAGGCTATGGGTATATGGGGCTTGTAGAGTGATGTAATGGACATTGGATACTTAGGGAGGTACATGAGGGATCAAAATTACCTGTAGGATACGCTTTTACACTAAAAACATAGACTTCACTTCTATATAACAAAATACCACTTGTACTCCTAAATCTGTTGAAATTAAACAACAAAAACCCAATCCTGTTCATCTGCCAAAAGGACCATACAAGGATCACCTATAAAGATAGACTTTTTGGCAATATTAACTCAGTTAAACAGTGCTGCAAAAACTACTCAGTTACCCTCACAGTTTAAGCGAAGCCAAAGTGGGAGCTGATATATTCCACTTCACCCTCTGCCATCTCACAGAAGCAGATGGCCGAGTTCTTAATCCTCACCTGACAGTATCAGTGAGGCTAAGCAAAGAATTCTTCTTTCATTTTTCATTGGGCAGAAAAGGCATCATTTTGATCTCCTGGGCCAAGATATTGCAGGTAGGACCAAGAAAATTTGATCTTCTATTAACAACTTAGTGGAAACAAGCTGTGCTCTGATTTCTCTAATAAGGTAGTGTAACTTGAGTTTAAAGATGAACTGAGCCTCTATCCATACTCAATAGCAGTGAGACTACAGAAGGCATCATAAGGTAGAGCCAGTAACTACTACTGTTTTACCTTCTTTTTCCTTGTCAATGAGGCAAGTGAACCTCCACATTTACCCTCATTAACAAGACAAAAACAATGGAGCTGGTTGGTGCTTCACTTCACAGTCTGAAGGTTGCCTCTACTCTCTCTGCCCTTGGTGTTAGCATCTAGCTCTAATTGGTATCATCAGTGGATCAAGGTAATGCCCAATTTTCAGTAGAAAGGTCTTAGCAAGCCAAGAGGGAAGCTAAACTGCTGTCTTACTCTCTTCAATGAAGAGGTGTAACTCATTGCTTCACTTTCACCAATGTGGGTTCAGTCAGTGGGACCTGTCAGGAAGCTGAACATAGGTATCCTGTAAGGCCCCCATGCTACACTGCAACCTAATGATATAATGTATTATAATCTAAAATGTCCTGGTAACAATACAAAAAACCTGTCATACCAACAAACATGAAAATCACAACTTGAATGACAAAATCAACAGACACAAATGTGAAGAGAAATCATATGTGGAAATTATTTGACAAAGATTTAAAAATCTATCATAAAAGTACTTTAATAAGCAATTGAATTCTCTAAAACAAATGGGAAAAATAGAAAATCTTGCCAAGTAAATAAAAATTACAAAAAGAAACCAAGTGGAAATTATGGAACTGAAACATACTGTCACCAATGTAAAAAAACAAACAAAGAAGCAACAGAAGGAAATGGCACTTCATTTTTCAAATACTGGAGGAACTATCACAAATTCACTGAATATAGACGGAATCAGAAATGAGTAAAAATAAGGACATGCTCAATAGAAAACTAAAAGAATTTTGGTTAGTAGAAATTCGTCCCTGGAAAACCTACCTTAATAAAGGACTAAATTATTTCTTTAAATAGAAAGTAATGGAAAAAAAGACTTGAAACTTCAGAAAAGGAAGGACAGAATAGGTTGAGATGATAGAATATATTTTATCATAATTTTAAAAATTACATTAGAAGATTGAGGCAAATTTTTAACAGCATATAATGTGGTATTCAGTGTATGTAGACTAAGTACTTAACACAATCTTTTCAAATATAGAAAGGTAAAGATACCTAAGTGAAAGTAAGGTTTTTACATTTCATATGAAATAGTAAAATGTCCATGTCACTAGATTGTGATAAGTTATATCACTGTATTGTAATACTCAGAGCAACCACTAGAAAAAGTGTGCAGAGCAATATACACAGATATTCATACATACAAGGTCAGACAATTAAGTTCCCAACCTCATCCTAGAAAAAGTGCTACATACCTCATTACTGAATGTCACTATGGTTACTTTCAAAGTACTTCCCTAGGGAAGCTATGTACTGACAACAGCACCTTGGCCACCCTTCAAGGCAGTTTTGGAACTCCCTCTCTGGAATGGCCATCAGAGCTATTGTTACAAGTCTGACAAATCAGTTTGAGAACTCATCCTAGAAAAAGTGTTAGATTCCTGACTGCTAAATATCACAGTGGTTACCTTCAAAGTACTGCCCTAGGCCATAAAGAGTGTTTAAGTGATTCACAGTAGACATGCAGATGAAAACAAAAACAAGAAATGGAAACAGAAAATAAGTATTAACATGGTAGACTCATTAATCACCTGACATTTAAGGACTTTATGCTAACTATAAAACAGATTTTGACAGAATGGATTTTTTTAAAATCATCTAATAAATGTCATTCTAGGGAATCTCATTTCAAAATGATAACATATGTTGCTTGACAGTAAAAGCAAGGGAAAATACATACCATATAAACATTCATTTTTTGAAAGAGTAGGAGTGGCTGTATCAACATCAGACCCCAAGTAGTCTTCAGAACAAAGAAAATTACTGGAGACAAAAAGGACATCCCACAATACAAAAGGCTCAATCTGCCAGGAAAACAAGTGATTTTAAATGTATATGTGCCAAATTTAAAATAGAATATTCCACCTAAAATTAAATAACATATCCTTTCTTCAAGCACACAAGAAACATTTACTATTCAAAACCATAACAAATCTGTAAAAATGGAAATTATACAAAGTATGTCTTCTGGCCATAATGAAACTAAACTAGGAATGAAAAAGGTAGCTGGAAAAGGTCTAACAGAGAAATTAAAAAGACTCGTGTACATAATTCATAAATCAGAGAAGACATCTCAAAGGAAATTTTAAAAATTCATACAAGCAAATGAAAATACAACACATAAAAATATCTGGAAAGGAACAAAAACAGGTGAGATGAGATTTTATGAAGATTAAAGTTTTCAAATCAATAAACTCAAGATTTTTTTTTTTTTGGAAAGATCTAGAAAAAAGAAAAGCAAAATTTTGAAAGCAAGCAGAATAAAGAAAATAGCAAATTAAGAATTGAAATCAGTAAAATTGAAAATAGGAGAACAATGGAGAAAAATCTATGGTATAAAAGCTGTTCTTTAAGAACTCTGAAATTCATAAACCTTGCTACACTGACAAAGGAGAAAGAACACTTTCATTCACTAGAAGAATAATTAGAGAATACTGTGGAAAAATTTTATATTTATGAATTGGACAACTTAGAAGAAATATTATAAATCCTCAAAAACCACAGACTTCCAAAGGTGAAAAAGTCAATCTGCTGCAGAAGAAATCCTTAGACCCAGATGATTTCACTAGAGAATTCTACCAAATATTAGAAGAATTAATCATCAATTTTTCCCAATCTCCTGAAAATAGAAGACAAGGAAACACTTGCTACCTCATTTTCTCAGACTTTTGTATGGCCCTTATACAAACTCAGAAAAAGATAGTACAAATAATGCTACAGACCATTATCTCTCATGAACTTAAAATTCTCAACAAAATATTACTGATCAAATCCAACAATGTATGAAAAGAATTATATACCAAAAACAATTGTGATTTTTCTGAGATTGCGATCAATTGGGATTTTTTTTGAGATATATATAATTAGTTCAACATTACCAAAATGATAAATGTAATCTGCCATATCAATAAGCTAAAGATGAAAATTCAAATGATTATATCAATTGATAACACATCCATCAATGGACACTTAGGTTAACCCCAAACCTTGGTTATTTTGAAAAGTGCTAAAAAAAAAAAAAAAAAAGAAAAGTGCTGCAATAAATATTGGAGAGCAGATAACTGTGATATTAGTCATTATTTCTTATAATTTTTTTCTGCATTTTTTCTCTTTCTCATACTAGGTTATGTAAACATTTTAGTGTGCCTCATTTCTTTGTGTCAATGAAATTATTACTGTGTTTATCTTCTTGATAAAAAATTTATTTCCTCTGGGTAAATATCCAGTAGTAAGATTACTGAATAGAATGATAGATCCAGTTTTTGTTCTTTTCAAAATCTTCATACTGATCTCCATGGAGGCTGTACTAATTTACGTTCCCACTAATATGTAGTGTGTATTTCCTTTTCACCATATTTTTACCACCATTGATTGTCTTTTGACTTTTAAATAATGGTTGTTCTAATGGAAGTAGGATAGTTATTCATGTGGTTTAATTTGCATTTCTCTGATGATTAGTGGTTTTTTCATTTGTTTCTTGGTCATTTGTTGTCTTTTGAAAAGTGTCTCTTCATACCCTGAGTCCAATTTTTTTTTTTTTGGCAGTTTTTGGCCAGGGCCAGATTTGAACCTGCCACCTCCAGTGTATGGAATTAATTGGGGGGGGAAGGGGTTTTGAATTGTTTATAAATTCTGGATATTAATCCCCTATCAAATGTATAATTTGCAAATATTTTCTCCCATTCTACAGGCTGTGTATTTACTTTGTTGATTATTTTGTTTACAGAAGCTTTTGAGTTTAATTATGTTCCATTTCTTTATTTTGGGTTTTTTTTTTTTTTTGGATTTGGTTTTAGGATCTGAGTCATAAATTCTTTGGCCCAATGTACACTAGATTTTCTTCTAGGATTTTTATTGTTTCAGATATTACATTAAAGTCTTTAATCCATCTTGAGTTATTTTTTGTATATGGTAAGATAGAGGGGTCCAGTTTCATTTTTCTGCATATCTCTACCCAGTTTTCCCAGCACCATTTTTTGAATAGTGTGTGCTTTACCCAGTGCATGTTTTTCTCTGCTTTCTTGGAGATCAGTTGGTTGTAGGTATAAGATTCTCAATTTTATTCTGTTGATCTATTTTTATGCCAATACCATGCTGCTTTGGTTACCATAGCCTTATAGTGTAATTTGCAGTTAGGTAATGTGATAGCGCCAGTTTCGTTCTTTTTGCTTAAGAATGCTTTGCCTTCTGGGGGGTCATATGTTTCTTGACCATTTTGATTTCTTTTGTGATGTACCTAAATAAGTGTTTTCTCCTGTTTAAAAATTAGGTTATCTGTCTTATATTAATAATTAAAATATAGATATGCTTTATACGTTCTGAATATGAGTCCTTTAATACATGTATTGCACATTTATTCTCTATCTCTGTTGCTTGCCTTTTTATACCCTTAAAAAGTGTCTGCTGAATAGAAGTTCCGAATTTTAATGTGTCAGCTTGTCTTTCAGTCAGTGAGTGGATAAATATTTGTTGATTAAATGAATGATCCTGAAAGAGTTCAGTATCTAGTGGAAGAAATAATCATATTTTATTATAAAATATAAATTTTATATCAAATATATGTAAAATATTTTTAGATCATAAAGGAGAGAATGACTAACTAGCAAAAGGGTGTAGGAATTCTTCATGGAGAATATTATTGAAATAACTTCTAGGAACAAAGATACTAAACATGAATAAACACTGTTTTTCAAAAGTGCAAATCTGGCTAGAGGGAAGGGATTATAAAGAATGAATATAGGAGATGAGATGGGAAAGTTAGGTTGGAATCACATTGTAAAGCAGCTCTAAGTCTTAGTCAGATTTATTTCAGGGGATATACTATTCTTTTGTTGTTGTTTTTTTTTTTTTTAAGAGGCAGAATCTTACTTTGTCACCCTCGGTAGAGTGCTGTGGTATCAGAGCTCACAGCAACCTCCAGCTCTTGGGCTTACGTGATTCTCTTGCACCCTATTCACTGAGCCACAGGCGCCGCCCAGGATGTACTATTCTTATCAAAATAAATTAAAAAGAGACCTAGAGACCTAGAAGCTGACCATCTAGGATGCTTTGTAGCAACCTAGATGAATGATGATAAAGAAAAGACTGATGTTAGTAACAACAGGAAGGGAAAGTATGGAAGGTACATCAAGAGTGGTTAATAAAACAAGCTCTGCACCTTAATAGGATTATGACCTTATGAGTATCTTAGCTATACTGAGTTTTCCTAAAAACACAAGAACTAAAATTTAGTGTTCTTGGTTAACAAAATCTATTGTTGTTGCTGTAAGGATTAAATATTTGTTAAGTACTTAGCACTGTACTTTACATAATAAATGTACAATAAATGACAGCTATGTGTTGTGATCCCAATAGGCTTGAGAAATGAAAACTAGTAATAAAGATTAATTTAGGCTTTTGCTCTGGGAAGTTCATGAAAGAAGCTAAGTCCCTGAGTTAAGGAATTAAAAAGAAGAAATGTATTTTGGAGGAATCTTAAGGACATACATGTAAGAGCATATAACTAGAAGTTTTTCACATCCCAACTGAATAAGTTCTATTTGTGGTTTGTTCACTGTTAATGATTTTCATCACCCTTTTCTGGTACTACTCACTTAACTGAGAGCACCCTTTCCTATGTTATTCTCAGAGTAAGGAGAGTCATAGAAGAAATGCAACACTCTTGAATATAAAAAATATCAAATAGCTACAGGGTTTCTCTGTGCTGTGTTTTTTATCAGATAGTCCCTTAAAAAAAGGAAAAACAGAAGTTAGCATTACCATTGTATTATGCAAAGGAGGTAATTTTCCTTTCAAATCAGAACATTCTGATCTGGTAAAGAAAACAGGTCTGGTCTCTCTTTGAAAAGATGGTTTAAACCTGCCTGTCTTTTTCCTATTTTTTCCTGCCTTTAGATAGATCAATGTTCTATTGTTTCTCTTCCTAATTACTGCATAATATCTTTATATAGAACTCTTCACAAAATTTCCACCAGATTATTATACTTCCTTAATCTTATTAAAAATGAATTTCCTCTACTATTTTTACATATAAAGACATATATTTATTTATAGAGACACATAAGTCTATTGTAAAACATCTTAAAGATTTTTTTTTTTTTGAGACAGAGTCTCAAGCTGTCATGCTGGGTAAAGTGCTGTGGCATCCTAGCTCACAGCAACCTCCAACTCTTGGGCTCAAGCAATTCTCCTGCTTCAGTGTTTCTATTTTTAGTAGAAATGAGGTCTCGCTTTTGCTCAGGCTGGTCTCAAACTCATGAGCTAAAGCTGTCCACCTTCCTCAGACTCTCAGAATGGTAGGATTACAGTCATGAGCCTCCTTGCCCAGCTCACATTTAATTTTCTTTTACATAATTTGCTAGTGTTATTTTGCCTATTTTTAATTCAAATTAAAATCTTTTATAATTTTTACAACAAATGACAACAGAAACACTAAAGGGAAGAAAGGCTGTTCTTCAAGCAGGACCAGTATTATCAGCCATCTATTATAAAAACTTTACCCCATCCTAATGTTACATTAATATTTTTATTTTTTTAACCTTTTATTATTTCAGATTTTGGATTTAAATCTGTAATGTATTTTTAATCGACTTTGCTGATGTTGTCAATTAAAATAACTTCATTGTTTTCCAGAATTGCCAGGATAACGTATAAACTATTTTTTCTCTTTCCACTGACATGAAATGCTATTTCTGACTCTTGTTTCTCAGAATCTTTTAGGTTCTGACTATTGAACATCTTATATCATGACTTTTGTGTTTCATTTCATTCAATAAGTATTTTTTGATTAACCTTAACTCATTTAAAATACTTAACTAACTTCAGAGTATTTAATTGATTACTATGTGGTAAGTGCTGTACTAGGAACTAGGAATATTATGATGAAATATACACTGTCCCTACCCTTATGTGGACACAAACATTTTAATATAATAAGGAAGTATGTTTGATCTTTGTTCTCCAGCTCTTGGCACAGAGCTCCTAAAACTCTTGTTGATAGGGATGCAAGGAGAATCTTTTCTTGTCTTAGCCCATTTTTTGCTGCTGTAACACAGTAGCACAGACCAGGTAATTTTTAATAAACAAAAATTTATTTAGCTCACAGTCTGGAGGATAGGAAGTCCAAGATTAAGGGGCTACATCTGGTTAGGGCCTTCTTGCTATATCATCCCAGGGCAAAAGGCAGCAGGGCGAAAGAGCATGTATGGGAGAGAGGGAAAGGTGACAAACTTATCCTTCTATTAGAAACCACCTCTCAAAATAATAGCATCAGTTCAATCATGAGAGTGTCTCTATGGTCTAATCACCTCTTAAGGGTCCCACCTTTCAACACTTTTGTTTTGAGGATTAAGTTTCCAATACAAAAGACTTTGGAGAACACATTTAAATCATAGCAGTTCTGATATTTGGTCTTTAATCCCAGTCCCTGACATAGAGCTTCTAAATCTCGTGCAATTACCTAAGAAATAGGACCAACTTTTATTTTGATGAGGTCTATGGTTTGGATGTTCATCACTTCTAAACCTCATATAGACATTTGATTTCCCATGTTGGTAATTGGCATTTTGGAAGGTATTGGTTATGTGAGCAGATCTCTCATCAATAAATTAATATCCTCCCTTGGGAGCAAAATAGTTCTCATTGTATTAGTTTCCAGGAGAGCTGGGTGTTAAAAACATCCTTTCTTTCTCTCTCATAACTGGCACACACCCCAACTCTCCCACTCCTGTCATTTGATCTCTGCACACGCCAGCTCCCTTTCACAGTCTACCATGAGTGGAAGCAGCCTGAATCTCTTAGCAGATACAGATGTTCAATCTTGAACTAAACCCTTTTTCATTACAAATTACTCAGTCTCAGGTTTTCCTTTATGGCAAAACAATACAGAGTAAGACACGAGGTGACTCTTCTCGGACTTCTTGATACTCTTAGCATGGGAGCTGATTGCCAGAGTAATCAACCATGTAGTGTGGGGATTGGAACTTTCAGCTCCACCCTCTACTCTGACTACCAGGATAGGAAGACCTTCCTTGATGTTGGTTGGCTTGCTCATTTTATAGATAAACCCAGAGTCACATCAGACAATTTTTCTTTTTTTTTATTTTTATGATAACCTCTTTTATTTACATATAATTATAAATTACAAACTATTATTTTGCTTAATCCTTTAATTACCATGTGATGCAGACATGTTAGAAGACATTAGCTCCATTTCACAGGCAAGAGTGGAAACAATATTCCCATATTTAGAGTAAAACAGAGCACGGATCACAACTGCCTCCCCCCACCTTTGTGATACATCATTTTAAAGTAATCTGACTTCACAGTGCTTTAAAAGAGTAACATCTGTAACATCTATTCCTGGCAGGTTAACTCTGAAGTCAAACAACCTAATTAATTACCTCATAACCTGGTACATTTTAAGGCACTGTTAATCCCTAAGGCAACTTCAGGCTATGTTTGAGGGCTTGTGAGCCAAAATTATAGCACAGCTGATCTGAAAGGACCTGGAACACAATGGCCAAGCATATTTCCAAGTTTAACCTAGGCCTGGCATGTCCTCAACAACTGCTCAGATGGCAAGCTGAGGCAACCAGGTAAAGGCCCACTTAGGATCAGATGCCAAAGAAAAACAGCAGCAACATCAGACTGATGTTTTTAAGAATTAGCATCCTCAGAAGCCCTGTTGCTGGTCAACTACATTATTACCAACAGGACAGAGGGCAACACCTTTGGAGTCTAGAATATAAACGACACTACCGAGTGACAAAGAAAGAGACTCTGTCTCAAAAAAAAAAAGGAAAAAGTTAATTAAGCTGCCTGCAAAGTGTCTAAAAAGCCAAATAGCATTAATTTCACCCATACCAAACTGAGAAAATGATTCATTCCTTCCTGATCTTGGTTTTAAGGAGAGAGTTTATCACTAGAGAAACCAGGAAATTCTATCCTGAAGCCCGGGGGATGGGGGTTGGGGGAGAAATGGTGCATTTCCCAGAGTTGAGGGTGTAGGGGGCAATAAAATCTGCCACTGTGAAGGGAAAAAGCAATCTTGGTCAGCTTTGGTCTTTTGCAGGACAAAGGAACCAAGGACTAGCAAGATCAGGGTTTAGGTGACAAATCTTTGTAAAAGCAGGACTTCCTCATGTGAAGTGCAAAGGTCCATGGGGAAAAGAGTCTAGGAATACCCTTAAAATTGTAAGCAAAATTTTGAGTACATGCATGTACCTAGCAAAGGGGGTCCTTTGTTGTCAAATCCAGATCTAGAGAAAGGGAGTCTGGATTACATATTCAATTTTATTCCTCCATTGTATTTATCAACCTTGTTATACATGTCAGCTATTTGGAAACCTTTAATTACTTTGGCTGCCTCCATTGTAAAAATTAATTCTACCCTTCTCAAGCAAGATCTCAATGTTTGGGATAACCACATTTTGATGGATGTGTAGACTTCTCTGTTGATTTTATTTTCATTGATTCATTCATTCATTCCTTCTTTGAGCATTTACTATCTTGATAGAGTTGGAAGGTGGGATGTGGATATATTGCAGAGTTGGCTATTGGTGTTAGAACTGTAACCAGAATCAAAGTTTAGTTAGGTGACCCTGTGATATGTCTGTTTGAGAAGATGATATATCCAGAGGTACATATCATTATTTGCAAAGTAATATAATAAAAACTGATACCTGACAAATCTAATATTAAGTTGGGCTATCTGGAGAAAGCTCAACACAGGTAAGTAACTGGGGTTTTATTTGAAATAGCAGGGAATTAAATTTAGGTTACTATCTTCTGTTGTTGAATGGAGGTAAGAGAAAAAGAGATTCATGTGTGAAGAATAAGTAATATATTAGGAAAAGAACAGCAATGGGAGAGTTATTGACAGAACTTTTCACATGAGTAACAAAAGTTCTTTTTGAATCATTAATCACTTCTAATTTACTATCACTGACATTGCTAAAAAGTCCAAACATAGCCACTACTTTCTTTTTCTTTTGTTGCTTGGAGTCTGTATTCAGATAATTCCCTAAGACACTGTACAGAATTAAAGATTGGAAGTCATTAAAAATAAATATGGATTAACATTAAAGGAGTTAATACTACTGTGAAGAAAGAAGGAAAAAGAGAATAAGAACATGATAGAAATTTATGAGCTAACTCCAGTTTTGTTAAACTCATAACTGCTTTACTATGGAAACTCTCTGAATTTCTTGACAAACTGTTGAGATTCTCCCCTCATATTGGAACAAAACTAGATGTAAAGATATTTTATAAATATTTGTTAATTATCTGCTATGTACAAGGAACTGCTAGGAGGTGGAAAGAAGCTTGAGAATCTGTTTTATGAAGTAGTTGTTAAAATTATGATGAATGCTACAGAACAGATTACAAGATACTAGGAAAGCATAAAACAAGGAGCTTCTCTGAGAAAGGATGTATAAAAAGAAATCTAAAGAATAGGAGTTGACTAACCAGAAAAAAATGAGTAAAACATTATTAGCAAAAGGCCATCAGAAAAGAAAGAACATGGGACATTCAAAGAACTGAAATAAATACAAATTACATGGGATATAATGAACAAGAGGGGTGAATTGTATAACAGAAAGCTCAAAAGAAATGGTATAAAGAAGACAATTTAAGAGGCCAGGCATGGTGGCTCATGCCTATAATCCTATCACTCTGGGAAGTGGAGGAGGGTGAATTGCCTGTGCTGACAGGTTCAAGACCAGCCTGAGCCAGAGCAAGGCCTCATCTCTAAAAATAGCCAAGCATTGTGGTGGGTGCCTGTAGTCTCAGCTACCTGGGAGGCTGAGGCAAGAGAATCACTTGAGCCCAAGAGTTTGAGGTTGCTGTGAGCTGTGATGCCACAGCACTCTACCAAGGGCAACAAAGTAAAAACTCCTGGGCTTAAGCAATCCCCTTGCCTTAGCCTCCTGAGTAGCTGGGACTATAGGTGCTCACCAGTATGCCAAGCTAATTTTTCTATTTTTAGTAGAGGTGGGGGTCTCAGTCTTGCTCAAGCTGGTCTTGAACTCCTGAGCTTAAGCAATCCACCTGCCTCAGCCTCCCAGAGTGCTAATATTACAGACGTGAGCCACTGTGCCCAGCCTTATTAGGACTTCTTTAGGTCCAGAGCAGCATTAGGAGTCTTAGAATGCTGCATTATTCTTTCTAAGGTCTTTGTTTTTGTTTCTGTCCTTGACCACCCAACTTTTGAGGATTATGATACGAAACTATATTTGTTTTTGTTCTGTGGTTGTTGCTGTTAGAGTATTTTTCTCTAGAGTTTTTACTCTTTTTTTGTTTATTATATAACATGTTGAGGGAAGGGGGAATTCTGTTCCCTTTCAATATACCTTCATTCTACTGTTGAACCTGGAAACTCAAGGCAATAGATTTTGTACGTTCCCACACAACAGGTACATTCACAGGTATATGACAAACCTCCAGACTAAAGGACACAACTACAACTCAGACTTTAAGCATACAAAGGCAAACTGTGTAACCTAATCATGTGTACTCTAATATTAATCTGAAATTAAAAAATTAAATTAGAAAAAAAGAAATATCCTTCACATAGGGAAAATAAGTATGTTTTTTGTTTGTTTGTTTTGTTTTTTAGACAGAGTCTCACTTTGTCACCCCCAGTAGAGTGCTGTGATTTCATAGCTCACAGCGACCACAATGCCTGGTTATTTTAAAAGGTGGGATCTCCCTCTACCTCAGGCTGGTTTTGAACTCATGAGCTTAGGCGATCCACCTGCCTCAGCCTCCCAGGGTGCTGGGATTACAGACATGAGCCACAACACCCAGCCCTGGGAAAATCAATCATTAAAAAATACAGTGTCCTCAGCCTTGATATTGTAACAGATCTCAGAAGAAATTTTCATAAAGTTGTTTTATGCAAAATTCCTCAATGACATTTTACTTGGTAGAGACAGAGAAATACTAAGTTTTATCTCAAAATAAAGAGGATCTTACAGGTGCAGAAACAAATATCGTAAAATAAATTGCTTTCTAACTAAGCTAAATTACTCGGTTAAATGAGATAAATTGTTAAGATTAATTATTTTTTAACATAATTGAAAAATTAGACTCACTAGAGTTGCACATAGTTTAGTTTAATATGAATATTTATCACCTTGAAGAATCTTTCTAAAAATGCAGATTCTGATTCTGAAAATCTTGCTTGGGACCCTCACGTTATGTATTTCTAAGAAGCTTCTAGGTAATAACCAAGACTGTTGTCGTACCATACTTTAAGAAAAGAGATTAGAGGTAATGGTAGACTCAAAGCTCCTGTGCTTGACTCAAGACAAGGAACTGTGCCTTCTGTTATCTAATGAAGCCACTGAATAAAAATATCCCCCTAAAGTATTCTTTATCGAATAAATGAATCAAATTAATGACTACTAGGGGCCGAGTGAGTGACTGATAGAATTAATATTCTCCCTTACAATCTAAAAGCCTAACTAAAATTTTTGATCAGATGAAAAACTATTATACATCACACAGCTACCTTGGACAACAAAATATTACTTCCCAAATACTTAATTGACCTCAAAATATTAAATAATCATTTAAGTGAAAGAAATATATGCAGTAAGTATTACCTGTTATCCATTCTAGCATTAGGAAACCTTAAGTAGTATTACTGTAGTGCAACTGATTTTAAGCTGTTTTGACATCTTTATGGGCCTACCCAGTAGAGTTATCTGGGAAATTTACCCTCATTCAGGTAACTGAACAAATTGGCTTTTTCCCCCCCTCACTCTATTGCTCATGCTAGAGTGCCTTGGCATTAGCCTAGCTCCTAGCAACCTCAAACCCCTGGGCTCAAACAGTCCTCCTGCCTCAGCTTCTCATGTAGCTGAGAGTACAGGCATATAACATAATACCCAACTAATTTTTCTATTTTAGTAGAAATAGGTTTTCCTTTTGCATCAGCTGGTCTGGAACTCCAGAGCTCACAGGATACTCCCTCTTTGGCTTCCAAGAGTGTTAGGATGATAGGCATGAGCCACTGTGCCTGACCAAAATTTATTCTTTAGGCTAGAAGTTTTCAATTGCTGGCTGCATTTTAGAATTACCTGGAAAGGTTTTTAATTCCCAGTGCCCAGGCTGACCCCCAGAGGTGGGACCCTAGTATTTTTTTAAAGCTTCAAAGATAATTCCAATATGCAACCAAGATTTGAGAACTTTTATTTGACAAGATCAGGGTTTCATTTATTTTTTAACTCTCGTTACATGTTGCTACTTAATCAACAGATGAATTATATTGCAAGGAAGCATTGCCTCTTGTGAAACAGTAGCATTCTTCAGTATACAGGGACCTTCTCACTATCTTCATTAGTATCCAGATATTTGAAAAGTTTGAATGTCCATTGATATTAATACTAAAAACTGGTATTTTATATGGATAATATTTTTGATATTGAAATATTTTGTTGATACAATTTGGATTTCATATCACTTTTTATCAAGACCTGATGTATATGGATTATGTTTAGAGATGGGCTATGGCACAGGCACTTAGTTACTATGATGGAGTACTTAGGTGTTACTGAAATTTCCGTACTTGTTCTGGAAGCTGAATCTGTGAGAATAAAGAACAGGATAAGTGGTTTTAGGAAAAGGAAAGAGAAATTTATAGTAATTTGCCAGCAAATGAGGAGGGCTGTAGACTAGTGTCTCAAGAAACCATCATCTTTCCTTTAAGCAGAAAAACAGGGCTTTTTGAAAGGTAGATTTTCAAATCATGGGCTCAGGTCTAAGTGACCCGAGTCAGATGTATTGTCACACATCATGGCTTAAGGCTATTATTGTTTAACTATAATTGGTGGTTTGGGTTGCCCTTATCTCTGGTGAAGATAATCATGTGATTTAAGACACTGGAAAACAAACAGCAAAAACACTTTTCTGCTCATTTGATTACTGTCCATGGGAAGGAATACAGGTTTTAATAACCAAAAAAAAAGGTTGGGGGGGCTTAAAGAGACAAGACATAAACCTTTAGTTGCACTTGTTCAAACTTTTACCTCTATTAAATAGGAATGCTACAAAGATATCTAATGTGTTCTAGGATACATCAGTAGAAAAACAGGGTCAGGTAATCTGCTTATTGCTGAGTTTTGGTATCAGTGGTTTTCACATACCTGAAATAATAATTAACTGCTTAGAATGGTGAGTATTTAGGCTTTTTTACTTTTTTTTTCTACAGTTTTTGGCTGGGGCTGGGTTTGAACCCGACAGCTCCGGCATATGGGGCCGGCACCCTACTCCTTTGAGCCACAGGTGCCGCCCGCTTTTATACTTCTTTAATAGAGAGAGGAGAAGCACAGACAATTAAAGTTTTAGCTTTGGTTTATAAAACCACTACCTAAACACTCCTTGATTTTTTCATAGGCTTCCTCACAACAAAATTACAGCTATATCAGGAATCCAGTTTCTTCACTTAGGCTATTGATAGCCTACAATTAATATCTTTTTAAAAAATAATTTGTTGCCATTAATTAATCAAAGCAGTGAAAAATATCCTTGATTTGGAGTTCTGAGTTCTGCATTTCTGTGATACCAGAGTAAAACAAAAAATGTGCAAGGATAAAGGAAAAAATCATTTTTATTTTTAGATCCTGGATTTGTTTCTCTAATGATCCTATATTTTGTGTCACTGATGAATTTGTATTTTATGTCTAGGTATCAGCCTGCTATTTGTATTTTATACCTACTTATCAGCAGATAAATTATGTGATTGTACTTTTAAATTTTGGTTCTGAATTCTAAACAAGTAATAAAACAATATAATATCAAAGCAAGTATATGATTATAATTTAGTAAGCACTTAACTGCCCTTTTTAGGAAATAGGCAATATGCAGGATGGATTAATAGAATTAGCAATAAGGGGCGGTGCCTGTGGTTCAAGGAGTAGGGCACTGGCCCCATATACTGGAGGTGGTGGGTTCAAACCCAGCCCCAGCCAAATAAAAAAAAAATTAGAAATAGCAATAGGTAGAAAAAGTCAGATCAGGCACAGTGGCTCATGCCTGTCATCCTAGTACTTGGGAGGCCAAGGTCAGAGAATCTCTTGAGGCCAGGAGTTTAAGACGATCCTGATCGAGACCTTGCCTCTATAAAAAATTGCTAATAATAGCCAGGCATGGTGGTACACATACCATATCTGTACCAGCTATTCAGAAGGCTAAGGCAGGATTGCTTGAGCCCAGGAGTTTGAAGTTGCAGTGAGCTATGATCATGCTACACTATTGCATGCTAGCCAGGACTCTGTCTCAAAAACAGAACAAAACAAAGGAAAAAGGAGTTAGTAGTTGAAAATCCTATTTCTACTTCCTTAAAAACTAGCCATATAATTTTGAATAAATTATTTAACTACTTTGTAGTCTTAGAAAATATAGTCATACATCTGATAAGGTTCCTACCACTTTCAGAATTTTATAGTATATATTTCTAATCTCTATAAGTATTATAGTACTATATTTAGAATGGCTGAAAAGAAGTTCAGGCAAGCCATGTAAGTACATAATAAACATTAATTAAACATTAATTATAAGCTGTCTATTTGCAGTATTATTTGTGTTTCATTTTCAAGAATTTGATGCTTGCATCCTCATTTTCTGTAATTAACAAATACCCAAATCTGCAGTACTTTCTGATCAAAAGTAAAACTAGTCCACAAACTGTGCTTCACAATTTTTTTGTTGATTGAAAAGAATCTATGTCCTCACTGTATCTAAGTATTTGAGGATTTGGGTGTTTTGAGAAGGCAGGCAAGTTCTTCTGCATGTGACAATACTATTTGTTTGGTTTGTTTGTTTGTTTGTTTCAGGAAACTCTAATAGATTGGTGTGATGAAAAGGAACTTAATTTGATATTAACAACTGGAGGAACAGGATTTGCACCACGAGATGTCACTCCAGAGGTGAGATAGTACATGTCTTTCTCATATTCAAGAATTAGAGAGTAATGTTACTATTACTATTTTTATATTATTTTTGTAATTTTGCAAGGTGCAAGTGATTTGTAATTCTAAGGATATAAAAATTTTGCTTTGGAACAATTATGAAAAAAATTGTTTTTAACTTTTAACTAGAAATGATACAATGTGAGGAAGATTGAACTTGTTCAGGAGGTAATCCTTCATTTTCTTATTGTGTGCATTGTCAGCAGAAGTTCAGGTGCATCACCAAAGGAGGTGATGGCAGAATTTTGTTACCATGGCATCTGGTGTGATGAGTTTGGTAAATACAATTCAAAATTGGATCTGTTTTTCTTTTTCTTGAGGTACTTTTGTCATCTATCTTGAAGTACAGTAGGATGGCTGCATCATTATTTATACGAATTTCACAGTACTATTGATGAAAAGAGGTTGTGTTTTTCACAATTTTAAATGTGAATTGCATTTAATAAAGAATATAATAGACCAAAAAGCAGTAAGCTTCATACCACAAGAATCATCTTTATACAGAAAAAAAATTAGGGAAAGAATGAAGAGTAAGCAGGGTTTGCTAACACAAGGATGAGAACTCTTTTACTTTATAAGGAAACCATAAATTTCCCATGTCACTTTGGAGGCATATGTAAGCTATTACCACTTACGACATTTTTTTCTTTCCCCCCTAAAAGCTTATATCTTGGCTCAATTTCAGCTTAACTCTATCCTTCTGTTTTCAGATCATTACAATATTATATCTACTACCTTACAAACAACAAAGCACTTTTGCTCTACATACATAATGCCTGTCTTTCTTATGCTAGTACAGTGGTTTTTGACCTGTAGCTTGCATTAGAACCAATAAGAGGGCTTATTAAAACACAGACTGCTGGGTCCCATCCCTAGAGTTTCCGATTCAGTAAATCTGCAGTGGGTCCTGAGAATTTGTATTTCTAACAAGGCCCCAGGTGTGATGCAAATGTTGATACATAGACGATACTTTCAAACTTGGACAAACACTGCACTAGTATAAGAAAATACAGTTTTTTTAAACAAGTAATAAAATATTTTCTCCTCTTTTGCATAAAAATTATGGCACCTAAATTTTTTGTTATTACTATAATTAAGATTATAAATAAAATGATTTTGCTTCTGAATTCATCAAAATAGAGTTGTATTAGGAGATTGTTAACCTCAACTGCATCAGTAAGAAGGTTATCCTTAAAAAATTTATTTTGCTTCTGGCTCCTATACAAATGGTTTTTTGGCTAATTTTTTATTTCCTTTCATGTTGTGAATAACTAAAAAAATATAAAAATACAATTGGGAAGGAAGCTATCTCCTGGGTAGTTGTGTTTTGTTTCTAAGAAAATTGACTTTATATTTGAAGACCTGAATTTTTGGAGTTTGGGTACTGTGTTAAGTGTCTGAAGTAAATGTCTTTAGGTTAATATATCCCTATATCTTTTATGATAGTTTGATATTTTTATATTTTTATGTCTGAAACGTGGAAAAGAAAACCTTGAGAACTCATTCATAAATATGTAACAGCATTATTTCTAATTGTGGGGAAATAATTTGTATCACAAAGTATTTCTTATCCTGTGGAGATTCAAGTTAATACCAAAATGCTAGGCTAAAAATTCAAACCTTTGAATACTGGCTGTGCTACTTGCCAACAAAGTGAGCATAAATGAGCTGTTTTTATTCATACTTCTTATGCCAAATATGTGGAGTGTGTTCCTCACACCAACCAATTCTCCAATTCCAAACACCAAATGTCCTTCATTTCATTTCAATTCAGTTCTGGGTACTACCTACCTGGAGTTAGTGCTAGGTTTCAAAGGTCTGAGGGTTCAGTCCTACAAGAATGCCTTCCTGACTTCAGACACTAGTGACAAGAATCAGACCCCCAGGTTACCCACACTTCTGTCCTACTTTACTACAAAGTCATTTGGTTCCTACAACTAGCTCCTCACTTGCTTTAAGATATAATAACTTTTCAGTACAGTTCCCGAACTTTGGGGAACACTTACACTTTACTTAACTATTACCAGGTTATTATAAGGGCTATAACTCAGAAACAGTCAAATGCAAGACATGCATAGGGAAGGTATGGTAGGGAGGAGGTTCCGTGACATCTTCAGATGCAGTACCCTTCCAGCACCTTGATGTGTTCATTATCTGGTAGCTCTCACTGTTCAAGATGGTTTGTAAAGCTGGATCTCCAGTCCTCCCCTCAGTAGGTAGGACTAACAGTTCAACCTTCTAATTACTTTATACCTTCCTAAGGCTAGGTAGGAGGCCCACTTTAAGTCACCTTATTAGTATTAACTTTGCTGTGGTCTGAAGGGGTTTGTTAAGAATAACAAAAAGTGCTCCTATCTCTTAGAAAATTCTCAGGATTTTAAGAGTTTTGTGTCAATAACCAGGTACAAACACTAAATATATTTTTGTGCTGTGCCACAATAGACTAGTTATTTAATCACTTTGCCTTATTTGGAATGAGGAAATAAAATTACCAAGGTAATGCCTGTTAGCATTCAATGAGAACTACTAACTGATATTTTATGTAAGAGTTAACTTATAAGGGTTACATATTTTTTATTAGTTGCTATGCAACTACCAAATGGTCAAATGTACCTGGTTTGAAGTATATCCATGAAATCACAGTCTTGTTAAATTACTTTTTAATTTTAATAGAGTAAGCTTCATACTGTAACTGAAAGTTCAAGTTTGATATTTGTCCCCAAGGCTGAACAAAGCATGAAGGCAAAGAAGTTTGAGGAAAAGGAAGAGAAATTTTTTAATTTGCTGGCAAATAAGGATATGCAAACTCTAAGATATTAAAGAATGATTGTTCTCCTTTGAAGCAGAAAATCGATGTTTATTTATTTTCTTATTTATGTTTATTTATTTATTTATTTATTTTGAGACACAGTCTCACTTCTGTACCAGAGGTAGAGTGCTGTGGCATCATAACTCATAGGAACCTCAAACTCTTGGGCTCAAGCAGTCTTCTTGCCTCAGCCTCCAAGTAGCTAGGACTACAGGTGCCCACCACAATGGCCAGCTAGTTTTTCTGTTTTTGTAGGGATGGAGTCTAGCTCAGGCTGGTCTCCAGCTCCTGAACTGTAAAGATCCACTTGCTTCAGCCTCCTAGAGTGCTAAGATTATAGGCATGAGTCACTGTGCCGTAGCCATCGATGTTTATTTAAAAGGGATTTTCTACTTGAGACTATTGCTGTTTAACTATAGCATCTCCAGTGGAAGACTATCTTGTAAACTCTGCCCAGATAATTCTGTGGAACAGTCTCCTGTAGTTTAAGATACTAGAAAACAAAGAACACTCCCCTGCCCATCTGATTACTGGCCTCACACAAGAATGAAGGTTTTTGTTGTTTTTGTCCTGGTTGGTTGGTTGGTTGGTTTTTTTTGAGACAGTCTGACTCTGTTGGCCCAGGCACCAGAGTGCCATGACTTCAGCCTAGCTCACAATAACCTCAAACTCCTGGGTTCAGTTAGTCCTCCTGCCCATCCTCCTAAGTAGCTGAGACTACAGGTGCCCACCACAACTCCTTGCTAATTTTATCTATTCTTAGTAAAGACAGGGTCTTGCTTTTTCTCAGGCTATTCTCGAACTCCTGCGCTCAAGCAGTCCTCCTGCCTCAGCCTCCCAAGAGTGCTAGGATCTGTAATCTGTATGAGCCACTGTGCTGGCCAGGAATGTAGGCTTTAATTCTTCAAAAAGGGTAATGGGGTTGGCGCTTGTGGCTTAGTGGGCACCTGTGGCTCAGTAGGTAGGGCACTGGCCCCACATACTGAGGGTGGCAGCTTCAAACCCAGCCCCACCTAAATGGCAACAAAAAATAGCTAGGTGTTGTGATGGGTGCCTGTAGTCCCAACTACTCAGGAGACTGAGGCAGGAGAATCACCTAAGCCTAGTAGTTGGAGGTTGCTGTGAGCTGTGATGTCACGGCACTCTACTGAGGGCAATAAAGTGAGACTCTGTCTCTAAAAATATTTTTAAAAAAAAACTTAAATTAAGAAAGAGGGTGAGGGGTTTTAGAGAGACAACTCCTAAAACTTTTTGCCCCTTTTCAGATCCTTACTTCTATTACATATTCCCCACTGCCTATTTTGCCCTCCATATCTGTGGGAGGAGGGACAACATAATCATTGAACTACTTCCTGCTGAATTGGACTGATGTTATAGATGGAAGGTTTATCTTTTTTTTTTTTTTTTGGAGACAGCGTCTCATCTGTCACCCTGAGTAGAGTGCCATAGTGTCATAGCTCATAACTTCAAACTCCTGATCTTAAGCAATCCTCTTGCCTCAGTCTCCTGAGTAACTGGGACTACAGACACTTAACAGGATGCTCAGCTAATTTTTCTATTTTTGTTAGAGATGAAGTCTCTTATCTTGCTCAGGCTTGTCTGAAGCTCCTGAGCTCAAGCAATTCAGCGGCCTCAGCCTCCTAGAGAGCTAGGATTACAGGCATGAGCCACTGTGACCGACCAAGCTTTATACTTATTTATATCATTGCTCTTTCTGGGTTTTACAAAAAATGTAACAGATTACCAGCTGAAAATAGCATAAGCACCAACTACATCTATAAGGATTGGCGAGGGAAAATGGAAGATAACCCGGGTAAGAGAGATTTTACCCTGCTACCTAACTAAGACAATGGTTGGACTGTGGGTCTTTACTGTCACCTTGTGCATAATGTCTGATACAGGGCGAGGCAAGAAAGAAACATAGGACCTCTGAGTATGGAACTATTAGTGGCAGTCTGTAGGTGATCTGAGAGAATGGCTTCTGCACATTGAGAGTGTAAGAATACTTGCACAGAGTAAGGTCTAGTATGATAAACCCAGCAGTGAGACAGATCTGCAGAAGAGGTGACAGGTTGGGAAATCCTCACTAAGGAGGACTCTAACATCCTGTAAACAGAACAAATAACCAAAGAAAAGTTAGTAAGAATATCAACATGGTTCGTTTTCCTTCTTTGTAAATAGATATTTTAGGTCATCTGAAGCCTGGATCATTCTCTAGAGACTTTGGTACTCTTCTTCCATGGAACATCTCTTTACTCTGATGTGATGGACCCAAGGTTTTACTCCTGGCAATTTTAACAATGTGTGAGTTGTTAGAGGCACTTCACAGAGTGCCTTTCACTTCTCTGCCAGTTGTTAAGTCCTTGTTCTTTCCATGCTTTAGTCAATACCCTGTCCTCTGTTTGAAGGGATGGAGGGGTGCTTCCAACTGGGTCAGGAACCTGAAAGATGAAAACTTACACATAGTGGTTAAAATTTATTTAGTCTGTTTGACATATTGCTTTACTTTCTTTTCTTCCCCTATGGTTATATTAGCATACTTAACTCAGGGTGGTCGGAAGAGTCTCCCATTTCATAGGGGCTCAACTTAAGCTCACCTTTACCAGCTATTTTTGGCACATGGCAAAACTTTATCCCACTTTAGATGGGTTTTCTGCATCAATTTTACTATAGTTTTCTTTTAAAATATGACTCATTTTCTCTGTTTTTCCTATAGACTGAGGTCTCCAGGATGCATGCAATTTCCATTCTAGATGCAGGACATGGCTTACTTGCTGGATTACCTCCAATGCAAAGGAGAATCCATTATCACTCTATATGGAGTAAGGGAAGCCACATCTTATAATAAGTTCCTTCAGAAGGATTTGGTAATGTCAAACACTCTGTCCGTTCGAGTAGGATAAGCCTCTACCCAACCTGCAAAGGTATCTACTAATATAAAGTCCAGTCATTTAGGCCATATGAGTGAAATCAATTTGCCATTCATCAAAAGGGTTGCTCCACCACATGTTGGGTTCACCGTGCAGAAGGTCGCTTTTCTGTCTTTGGATTGTTTTGAGCACATAAAGGGCAGCTCTACTGTATTTGTTTGATAGTTTGTTGCATCCTATCTTAAATGAGGACACCACTTGCAACAAAGTGGTATCCTATGAAGGACCATAGTGCTTGCATTCAATAGGTGCCTCATAATGGGGCTGAACCAAGGGTTTGGGTAGAAGAATGAATCCGTTAAGGATTCTGTCTCCACATAGCTATGTCCTTCCAAGTGTCAGAGCTCTAGTCTTTAGTTTTAAAGGGGCTTTATATTGATCTAAATCTAGCCAGGGTATCAAAACCATAAAGAATAGATCCCCTTTAGCAGCCTCCTTAGTCACTCTGCCAGCAGTCTGGTGTTTTGTTTTGTTTTTTAGTGACAAGAACAGTGCGTAATGGTCACCTACTTGGCCTCAATCATGGCCTGTATCAGGGCCATTATTCCAGAAGCATACTTAATATCCTTCTTTCCTGCTGTCAAGACACCTTTTCCTCCAAGTGGTGTGCACAGATCCATCCTGCTACAATAGACAGCCTCAAGAATCTCGAAACCAGTGATTTTCCAACCTTTTCTTTTTTTGGCTCCCAACATACTTGAACCAGTAGTTAAACTTCTGCAGCATACTTACATTATGTTGATCCCAAAAAAAGGAGTAAAAAAGAGAATATACTTACTGTACTTTGAACTTCTTTCAAAATAATTTAATTAATGATCTTTAAAAATTTCCATGGCAGGGCTGGGTGCAGTGGCTTATGCCTGTAATCTCAGCACTTTGGAGACCGAAGTGGGCAGATCACCTGAGCTCAGGAGTTTGAGACCAGCCTGAGCTAGAGCAAGGCCCTCTCTCTAAAAATAGCTTAGCATTGTGGGGGTTACCTGTAATCCCAGCTACTCGGGAGGCTGAGGCAAGAGAATTGCTTGAGCCCAGTAGTCTGAGGTTGCTTTCAGCTATGACTCTACAGCATTTCTACTGGGAGCTACAAAATGAGATTCTGCCTCAAAAAAAAAAAATTAATTTAAAAAAATATATATATATAAATAATATAAATATATATGAAATATATATGTTAATTTTTATTTATTCATTTTTATTTATTTATTTATTTTTGTGGCATACCTAAGATCTTCTCATGGCACACTGAAAATCACTGCTCTAAACAGTCATGCTATACATTGATTCTCTTCAAGTGGTAACAGGGTGGTAGAATTAAGAATATAGACAGTCTTTAATTTAATGTTTGGAAAAGGATGGCCTATTATTTTCCTAGCCTTCCTGCAGTAAGCCAGTAACCCTCCTTTCTGTTCTTTTTTTTTTTTTTTTTTTTATTAATTGATTTCTGTGTACATTGATGCTAACATGGGGTACATTGTGCTGTTTCATATACAATTTGAAACATCTTCATCAAGCTGGTTAACATAACTTTCATATCATTTGGTTAATCATTG
>CAUYQV010100591.1:0-11414 GCA_963574575.1 Galagoides demidoff | reverse complement strand
CCACAAATGCCTCTGTTCTGAAGAGTAAAAATTGAGTAAGAAAAGAAACAACAAATTGTGTTTATGTTGAGAAATGTTTTTCTCCTCTTACTCGACTTGTTTTTCATAATTCTCCTTGGGGCCCACAAAATGCATCACTGTGGTGTCCTGGGAGAGCACTAAATAAATTATAAAGCAATAATGAGGAGGCTGTGGGCCACCTGGGAGGTGGGGAGGCACCAGCCTGGATGCTCGCCCTGGAAGGCACGGGGATCTCCTGTGTAGCGTAATTGTAGCTCTGCTGGTCTCCACTACCCAATAATCCAGTGACTTTCAGCTAGTGCACCATGAGAGGATCTTAGCTGGACTACAAACATTTTTAAATTTTTGAAAGATGTGCAAAACACATCTATTCTTTTTTTTTTTTTTATCAGTAGAACTTTAGTGTGCCATGGAAGTTTAACCATAGGTTCAAGTGTGCTGTGAGATCAAAAAGGTTGAATAACACCACAATAATCCATCAGCTCTGTGGGACAAGTCTGCTCTGCGGATAGCCCCAGCGCAGTGCTTGGAGAATGGTTGATGGGAAGTCTTTACTAAAAGTGAGAAAGCAAGCAGGGAGGAGGAATGCTCTGCGTGTCAGACAGCGAGGAGAAAAAGCACAGGCACGCCCTAAGCTTCTAAGGATGTAAAAAAAAAATGTGCACAGAGACCTGAAATCTGGATAAGAACAGAGGTTGCACCCCCTTTTTGAAAAGAGAAGCGCTGGGTTAGCACAGGGTAAAGCGCAGGGTAAAGCGCAGCAGGTAAATCCCGAGAGGAGGGCAGGTGCACCGGGGCGTGGGCGTCTAGGGGCGCCTGCTGCTTGAGCCACTGTGCAGGGCTGTGTCCAGGCGCGGCAGGTGGCTGGCGGTGACCTCAGTGGGCGCGGCTGTGACAGCTGTGCACACTGGCGGTGACCCCCTAGAGGGACTCACAGGCCAGGAACACTGCGGGCCAGACCTCCTCCTTCTGGGGGCTGCCCTGAGTTCCCTCATGACAGTGACTCAGAGGAACCCGTCGTTCGTGGAAGCCTCAGGCAAGGATGCAGCGCTGCCATGGTGGCCACAGAGCCCAAAGCCAGGCAGTGGACGCGCTGTAGCGCAGCTTGGGCACCAGGCCTGGGCCTGCAGGGAAGTCTCAGCATAGACAGTTGCTGAGATTAACACCACATGACCATCTTTGTAGGATCCTTTGTACCTCAACTGACCCATAAGAGAAGCAGTTCAGGGACTATCGTCCCCATTCTACAGATGAGGAAATGAAGGTTCAGTAAGGCGGAATAACTTTCCCCAAGTCGCACAACCAATAGAGTGTCAGGATTTGTACTTCAGGACCTCTGTCCCTTTGAGAACCCATCAGCAGGAGCATAGCTGCTGCGATGCTGGAAAGCGCCAGCAGAGGGCAGCCTTCACAAAGAGGCTGGTTACTGCCTCCCAGAGATCAACGCTAACTTAACATCACCAGACCTGGAACAGACCTTGGAGTGGCCTTGGGCTCCCTAGTAAGATACATACACTGAAAAGGATGAGTTGTATGTGAGATACATACACTGAAAAGGATACAACATCACCTCTGTGACTTTCCTGACATAAAAAGCTTAACTGAACCTACTCCTTAAACACCAGATAGACTCAGAATCGAGGACAGTCGATTAGTATCCTTCAAAATGTCAAGGTCCAAAAAGTCAGGAAAGGAAGAGGAACTGTTCCAGGTTAAAGGAGACTGAAGAGACAAGACAGCTAAATGCCACAATTAATTGGTCTTTGCTTGGATTCTAGCCCAAGACAGTGGACATAATTTGAATTTGGACCATGATAACAGTAGTGTATCAATGCTAAGTTTCCTGAAGTTGATAAGCACACTGTTTACATAAGAAGATGTTGATCTCAGGAGTATTTGGGGACAAAGGGACACGATGTCTCTAACTTGCTTTTAAATGGTTAACACATAATGATGGGCCATTAAAGAAACGGAGCCAAATGTAAGCAATAGGTGAGCCTGGGTAAAGGGTACGTGGATTCCCTTAAACCGGGCGTCCTCAAACTACGGCCCATGGGCCACATGCAGCCCACCTAGGACATTATCTGGCCTGTTGGGTGTTTTTGCTGCTGCCGCCTGTCCTGCTTAACAGCTGACTCGTCCCGGGGCCCACAGTCTAGCCCTCCAACAGTCTGAGGGGCAGTGAACTGGCCCCCTGTTTAAAAAGTTTGAGGACCCCTGCCTTAAACCATACTTGCAGTTTTTCTGTAACTTTGAAAATATTTCCAAACTGAAAGTGATGATAGAAACTAACTGTTCTCATTCTCCAGGGCTTCAGACTTAGGGTAGCCACCCCTGATTAGAAGCAGAGCTTTCTCCATGGAAGTGGGGGTGCTTTGGTGGGGGTGGCTTCAGCTCATTATGGAACCATGCCCTTTGCCCTGGACTGGCCAGAAGGGCTGAACACAAAGCTTACCTAGTAAGTTACTGACCTGGGAGATGGCTTTTGCTACAAAAGTTTTGAAGGATTGAGTGTAATTCACAATGACACGTGGAGTAGGAACAGTGGACATAGCTGAATGGAGAATGGAGCTATGGGGTCAGGGGACAGAGGGAGCATCCCAGGGCCTGTGAAATACAGAAAAGGAGGTAATGTAGAGCTGATGGAGCACTTTGCTGGGACAGTCCTTCCAGAAGGTAAGAATACTAGAAACTGAGCAAGCAGGGAAATATTAACAGTAAAAAGACTACTAGAGACCTGGCATGGTGGCTCACCTATAGTGCTAGTGCCTATAACCCCTAGCACTTTGGGAGGCTGAGATGGAGGGATTCCCTTAAGCTGGGAAGTCAAGATCAGCCTGGGCAACATAGCAAGATCCTGTCTCTACAAAAAATGGAAAAAAATAGTGGGGTGTGGTGGTAAGCACCTGTAGTCCCAGCTATTTGGGAGATAAAGGTGAGAGGATCACTTGAGCCCCGAATTTCAAGGCTGCAGGAAGCTATGATGATGCTATTGCACTCTAGCCTGTGACAGACAGAGTGAGACCACGTCTAAATGAATAAATAATAAATAATTTTTTAAAAATAAATGACTGCTATGAAGAATAGTCATAAAAAAAGAACATAGAGTAGGGAAAAAATCCTTAGGAATTGGGTAGAGGAGAATAGCATGCATTAGAATTACCTGGAGGGCTACCTCTTTCACTTACCCACCCCAGAATTCTGATCCATTTAGTCCTAGGATGAGGGAGGAGCTGAGAACTTAGGTCTTTAACAAACAACCTTGTGCTACTGGTCCAGACCACACTTTGAGTTGCAATGGTGTTTCCAGTAACTGTGTCCTGCCCATCCTAGAGAGGTCATAGCTGTGAGGAACACTTGAAAGCCACAGCCAGTGTACTCTCAGAGGACCAAGGAGGCAAGGGTGTAGAGATAGTAGGAATTAGAGACAGACAGCATCATGGATGAAATGCCACTTACACTGGGTTTCAGAGGCAATGGGGTAGAAGAGGACCTTCTAGAGAAAAGGAACTACACATCAGCAAAGACCCAGGAGCAAGTCTGGTCCAAGTTCATCATTTCAGTTCTTTGGGGAAATGTGGGAAGAGCAGCAATAGGGGGGTGCTGTGTGCTAGGTCATGAGTTTGGACCATGTTTGGCAGCCAGTGCAGACCTTCTGATGGACACATGACCAGAGATAGGGGTTTCAAAAGATTTGCCTGATAGAGAGATGGAAGGTGGCCTGGGCGAGAGGGAGGCTGGAGGAGGCAAGGAAGCCAGAGAGGAGGTCCTAGCAATGGGCTGGTAGGTGTGAGATACAGACCTGGGAAAGGGGAGGGCAGTGTACATGGAAAAGAAGGGAGTCCAACATTATAGCTAAGTGCAGAGTCAAGTTACACAAAAAATCCTTTTGTTCTGTTAGACTTTTAGCCTTGAGTTACCACCAACATTGATATGAAGCATTGAAGTTTGGAAAGATGTTTTTATTAGAAATCATAATATATATTTAAAGGACATTTACTACTGAAAATTAAGCATGAGTTTTCATCTGAATATCTCCAAAAGTCTCCTAGGCAGGACATGGACAGATAATGATGTGCTGGTGAATGTTTAACAAAAGGCGGCGAGTTGAGGAGAGCCCTGATTTGAAGTGTTTGTTCATTTCCATGCTACAAAATTATCTCTCAATGCCCAATTTTAAACTAACAATGTGTCAGCCAGCTTGCAAAATTCCAAAAAATAAAAATAAATAAAATAAAATAACTCTTGGGAGGCTATAGAAGCTGGTTCTAACACACTCCTGAACAGAGGCCAAAAGGTAAGAAACGGTTGGAGCCACTGAGGTAGGTAGTGGGTAGAGACAGGTAGACCTCAGCACTGGTCCAGGGACCCAGATGGCCAGGACGGCTGCGGAAGAAGCCCATAGGCTGATGGTTTTGAGCAACAAGCATTGGGTATCACTTAACAGCACCTCTTCCCACAGGATGGAAAAGAGACCCAAAACCATGATAAAGGAAAGGAAAGCAATCTCAAACCAACAGGAAATAGAGCAGATAGATCTCTGTCTCTGATACTCAACTGCCCTGAGCTTCAGTCCCCAGCCTTAAAAAGAAAAAAATGAGGCGTGGAGGGAGGGGGATTGGAGGGACCATTTTTGAGGTATATCTTACAGGGGTGTAAGTGAAACTCTCTAAGAGTAGAATCAGAATGTTTTAAAGCTATAACTGAGAAAATGACATGAAGGCTGTGTGGATCAGTTTGATGGAAGTATTTCGGATTGCATGCGAAAACCCCACACTGTACCCCAGAAGTGCATTAATGTACATAGTTACCATTCAATAAAATTTAAAAAAAAAAAATGTACAATGGTTTAAAAAAAAAACTTTTTCTAAGGGATTTGTTTTGTCTTTACATTTTCTTTTATATTATAAAATCTGGATTCTGAGCATACCTGTATAATGTTGTAAGTAACATCAATACTTCCTTTATGTTTTTTATGAAACTTCAACCCCTTGTGGGTATTCTATGAACTGGACCCCCCAATTTCCTAATGTATTCTTTTTTTTGTTTTTCCACTTTAGTCTTAGACATAAAATTTTCCATCCATGATTCTAGGAACTGTAGCCCCACCAACATGAACAAATGGCAATCACAGTTGCTCTGTGATTATTCCTGAATCTACCTACCATTGTGGTTAATTTGGTGGCAGAGTGGGCCAGAGCTAAGAAGCCTGGATCTGGATGTTCAAGTGATAAATGTTATAGAGATTTCTTTAAAAAAAAAAGAAAAGAAAAGAAAAGAAAAGAAAGAAAAAGAGGATCAAAATCGTGGAGTATCGAAAGGGAAGGAGCCAGAGACAGGACTGTTCCATTGTCTAGTTAGTTTATTAAACAAAGATACTGGAGAGAGCAACGGAGTGGGGGGCCTCACTCCACTCTTGACTCACCACTCATTCTGGTGTGTACAGGAGCATGGCTGTATCCACCCAGAAGAGGTGCCTTTTTCAATGACACAAAGAATATTAAATCCACACTTGGAAGATAATAGCTACCTTTCAGACTTGAGCCTGAGGCTAATGGGGAAGACTAGTCCAGGTGTGCTGATTCCAGGTGAGGAACAGCACAGAAGGCGTTGGGCTCAGAGGGATGCTAGTGGCTGCTGGCCCCAAAGCTCTAGTGATGAAACGGGCAGAGAAAGAGAAAATGTTGAGCAGTAAGAGCAGCATGTCTTGATTGGACAAAACCAGACCCGTGACAATATATACAGGTATATCCTGAGAACAAGGACAAGGCCTTTAAATGAGGTTCACAAACAGAGAAGTCAAATGATTTGAAAGAATATCCCTGCAAGGAATTCTTGGTAGGCACAATAAGAAAACATCTGTTCCTCCTAAGTCCTCTGAGTCTGCTGACTCTCTCAAAGGGATTCAGATAAGACGAAAGCACCATAGTCCCTATTGGAGCACTTTTCAAATTCCCCTTCCTGAGATTAATCGCATAAATTGATGTTCAACAAGCAGAAACTCTAAGAGTCTGGAGGGAGCAGGAGCTGCTGGTGTGGAGGATGTTTTCAGTTTCAGTGGTCCAAGCACGTAAGATCAGGGAGTCAATTGCTTATTGTTGAGAAGAAGCAAATAGTGATAAGAAAAGGAAGATGGAAGAAACAAGTAACCAGCTGCAGATGAGAAGCCCTTTGGACATAATTTATCCAGCAACAAAGAGTGGCAGGCAATTCTAGAAGGGGCAGGGAAAGGGATTAAGACAGCCATTGTTATTCAGTTAAAAAACAACCATTCACTGGTGTTCAATTTTTTCATGTACGTAGACTCACGTGTGATAATGAAGTATGACAATTTACGATATAATTAAATATACAAGTAAAATGTTATATGTGATAATAAAATACCCAGTTCTCTAATATCCCCACATGAAATAATCATGCTCTTCTAGTCGACCATATGCTCTGATATAGCCCAGGTGTCCCCCAGAAAGATGTTGAAATCTTAACCCCTAGTACCTGTGAATGTGACCCTATTTGGAAAGATGATCTCTGCAGATGATCAAGTTAAGATGAGATCACCAGGGCAGGCTCTAATTGAACATGACTGGAGTAATTACAAAAAGGGGCCATTTCAGGCCTGGCACAGTGGCTCATGGCTATAATCCTAGCACTCTGGGTGGCCAAGTTGGGTGGATTGCCTGAGTTCAGGAGTTCAAAAACAGCCTGAGCAAAAGCGAGACCCAGTCTCTAAAAATAGCCAGGTGTTGTGCCAAGTACCTGTATAGTCCCAACTACTCAGGAGGCTGAGACAAGAGGAGTGCTTGAGCCCAAGAGTTTGAGGTTGCTGTGAGCTACAACACCAGGGCACTCTACCGAGGGTGACAAAGTGAGACTCTTGTCTCAAAAAAAGGGCGAGGGCATTTGAAAACAGAGATGCATATAAACTAGGAGAAGGCCAGGTGACGACGAAGGCAGAGACCAGTGTGACACATTTACAAAGAGAGCCAAAGATTCCAACACTCTACCAGAAACTAGGAGAGGGATGTAGAACAATTCTCACAGCTCGCAGTAAAAACAAACTGCCAATTCCTTGATCTTGGACTTCTATTTTTCAAACTATCAGCAAGTAAAATTTTGTTCTTGAAGCCAACGAGTCTGTGGTATTAGCACTTTGTTAGAAAAGCTCTAGAAAATAAATACCTTATCATATCCTTCACTACCATATCCTCAAATTTCTAATTTCCCATCATAATCCAATACCCCTGGCCATCCCATCACCTCCACACATATCCTTAGGGATGAAAATTTCCTAACAAAAAATTAGAACACTAAAACTCATGGGTATATTTATTCATATGAATTCACACACAAAACCTAAGAAAAACTTAAATCTGTTCAGAGTACTATACAAGTATTAAAATAATCATGTTTTTAGAGAATGAAAGTCAAAATTATCAGGTTGATTTCAGAAAGCTACACAAGCCAGATCCTGCCCACCTCCCAAGACCAGCTCCCTCACTGATGAGCTGTGTTACCTAAAGTAAATCAGAGCTCTTGCATTTAATTTTCCCACAAATATGAGGATAAACACATCGTGTAGTAAAACTCAAAGTGATATGTAGGTGAAATGCTTTGTAAAGGCTAAAATACTGCAGGTTCCCCCTTTGCATAACTTCATTTGCTTCCTACCTTAATGTAAGTAACTTGTCATTGCCACCTGCACACCATCCACTATGCCATGTTCCTCTTTTTTTCCTTCCAAACCTTCCTTTTTAATCAACACATACATTATAGCTCTTCTCCTTTATAAACCATCAGCTAAGAACATTCACTTCCAACTCTAATAAATAATCTGTAAAATAGCAACACTCTACGGATAGCAACTATTTAGATATAAACCAAAAGAAGTCTGTTTAAGCCATCAAAGAGCTACTGAGGAAGTGATAAGATGAAGGACCCATATCCTAGAAAAAGTGGAAGGTCCTGGAGGTAAATCCAACAGTCTGTTCCGAGTCTGATCAACTCAAATTCCATAAAGATCCAACACTGTAAAACTACTGGAAGAAAACAGAGGAAATGCTTCGGGATATTGTTCTGGAAAGTGATTTTGTGGGTAAGACCTTAAAAGTAGGGTCGAAAAAAGCAAAAATAGATAAATGAGATTTTACCTAACTAAAAAGCTTCTGCATAGCAAACAATCAACAGAGCAAAGAATGTAAAATAAGAAAAAATAGGGGCGGTGCCTGTGGCTCAGTGGGTGGAGTGCTGGCCCCATATACCAAGGGTGGTGGGTTCAAACCCGGCCCCAGCCAAACTGCAACAAAAAATAGCTAGGTGTGGTGGCAGGCACCTGTAGTCTCAGCTACTCAGGAGGCTGAGGCAGGAGAATCGCCTAAGCCCTTGGAGGTTGCTGTGAGCTGTGACACCATGGCACTCAACCATGGCACTCTACCAAGGGTGATTTGTTGTATATATTCAAATAGCAAAAAAAAGAGAGAGAAGAAAAAATATTTTCAACTATACATGCAATAGAAGATTAACATTCAGAATATAAAAGGAACCAAACCAATACAACAACAAAAACAAAAAAAGATAATCTGATTTTTTGAATGATCAAATGATCTGAATATACATTTCTCAAAGGAAGACATAAAAATAGCCAACAAATCTATTTCTAACTGCTCAAATCATTAATCCCTCAGAAATCAAAGTCAAAACAGTGAGATATCATCTCATGACAGCTAGAATGACTATTATCAAAAAGATTAAAAAAACAAAAACAGTAACCAGTGAAATGCAGAGAAAAGGTTACTCTGATACACTGTTGGTGGCAAGGTAGTATTGCCATTATGGAAAGCAGTGTGACGTCCCCTCAAAAAAACTAAAACTAGAACTACCATCCGATCCAGCAACCCCAGTACTGGGTATTTATCCAAAGGAAAGAAACTCAGCACGTCAAAGAAATATCAGCACTCTCAGGCTTATTGCAGCACTATTCTCAACCCCTGAGATATGGACTCATCCTAAATTTCCATCCTCAGATGAATGGTTAAAGAAAATGCAGTGTATATACACAATGTAACACTACTCAGCCATGAAAATGAATGAAATCCTGTTATTTGTGGCAACATGGATGAGCCTGGAGGACACTGGGCTAAGGGAAATAAGTCAGACCCAGAAAGATAAATGCTGCATGTTCTCACTCGTATGGAGGAGCTTAAAAAGCTGAGCTCATAAAAGCAGAAAGTAGAATTATGGTTATTAGAGTCTGGAAAGGGGAGGATAGGGAGAAGCTGCTTAATGCACACGAAATTATAGCTGGATGGGAGGAATAAATTCTAGTGCTCTATAGCACCGTAGAGTGACTATAGTTAACAATGATTTGTTGTATATATTCAAATCGCTAGAAGAAAAGATTTGAATGTTCCCAACATAAAGAATTAGTAATGTTTGGGATAATAAATTAACAAATACATAATATTCTGATTTGATCCTTAACACATTGTGTATATGTATCAAAATATCACTCTGTACCACATAAATATGTATAATTATTATGTGTCAATTAAAACTAATTTTTTTTATTAAATCATAGCTGTGTACATTAACGCAGTCATGGGGTACAGTGTGCTGGTTTCACATACAATTTGAAATATTTTTACCAAACTGGTTAACATAGCCTTCATGGCATTTTCTTAGTTATTATGATAAGACATTTATATTCTGCATTTAGAGAGATTCACATGTACCCTTTAAAACAAAATTTTTTAAAAACCTAAGCACTAAGGCAAGAGAGAAAAGGGATAAAACAAGTAGTATAAATAAGATGGTATATATAAACCCAAATATGTTACTAATTATATTGCTTACAAATAGACTAAATACTCAAGTTAAAATAGATTTTCAGGGAGAAAAAACATATTATATACATGTATATATACATATATATATTCTGTTTACAAGATCTAATTGAACAATAAGGACTCAGAAATATTAAAATTAAGGAGAAAACAGTGTACTATATGAATGCCAACAACAAAAAGGTGTAGCTATATTGATACCAGAAAAAATAAAAGAATGATATATATAACTATCTAAAATATGTATGTCTCTGGTGGCATAGCTCAAAATAGACAAAGCAAAAACTGATAAAGAAAATTTAGGGCGGCATCTGGGCTCAAAGGAGTAGGGTGCTGGCCCCATATGCCAGAAGTGGCAGGTTCAAACCCAGCCCCAGCCAAAAACTGCAAAAAAAAGAAAGAAAGACAGAAAAGAAAAGAAAGAAAATCTAGACAAATGCACAAACGTAATAAAGATCTGTAACACATTTCTCTTGGTAACTGTTAGAAAACAAATCAAAAATCAGTAAAACTAATGAAGATTTGAACAATCTGAACACATAGGGAAATGAAAATGTCGAATATATACTTTTCAAGGTCATATGGAACATCTACTAAAGTTGCTTCTAGGCCCTATGGCAAGATTCACTAACATCAAGATATTGAAATTATTTGGAATTACGCTCTCTGAACATTATAGAATTAAGCTAGAAATGAAAAGAAAAAAGGTAGAAAATTCACAAATGTTAGAAATGAAGTAATGTACCTTTCAATGATCTATGAATCAAAATATTATGATAGAAATGAAACAGATGTATGCATTATGATTAAATCAACTTCTTTCTAAGAATCCAAGTTTGACTTCAAACTAAAAACCCAATGTAAAAAATCAGTGTAATTTCTTTTCAGGATAAAAATATCCTTTAGTATAAAAATAATCTGATCATCCATATTGTACCTTATCAGGGCAATAAGACAAAAAAAAAATAGTAATAAAGACGGTAAAGGGGGAAACACTGTCCTTATTTTCAGGTAACACAACAGAATATGTGGAGAACCCAAAAGAATCTATAAAGTACTGAAATGAATATATTTATGTACCAAACCTGACATTATGAAGCAAGTATTCAAAAATCATTGGACCTTCTAATGACAATAAAAGTTAGAAACTAAAATTTTAAAAGGAAATTTTAATACTCACATGGTGTTAAAAATAGGAATTATCTAGACATAGCTCTAATGAAAAATGTTTATGACTTTTACATTAAAATTATAAAATATCACTGAGAAAAATTACAGGGAATCTCACCAGGTCAAGCAAAGTCTATAACCCATTCCTTCCCCTCCAAAGGGGAAGTTTGTGACCCAAATTGGGCAAATCAGACCATCTGCCTGAAAGTTGATTCTTTTTTTTTTTTTTTTTTTTTGAGACGTAGCCTCAAGCTATCCCCCTGAGTAGAGTGCTATGGCATCACAGCTCATAGCAACCTCCAACTCCTGGGCTCAAGCGAGTCTCCTGCCTCCGCCTCCCAATTAGCTGGGATCACAGGCGCCCGCCACAATGCCCGGCCATTT
>CAUYQV010100590.1:0-10535 GCA_963574575.1 Galagoides demidoff | reverse complement strand
CCTGGGGTCAAGCAAGTCTCCTGCCTCTGCCTCCCAAGTAGTTGGGACCACAGGCGCCCACCACAACGCCCGGCCATTTTTTGGTTGCAGCCATCATTGTTGTTTGGCGGGCCTGGGCTGGGGATTTGAACCCGCCACCTTAGGTGTACGTGGCTGGCGCCTTAGCTGATTGAGCCACAAGTGCCGAGCCTACACATGTGTTTAAAAATGTAAATAAGTGAGATAGATTCACATATGCTCTAGGTATTTTTTTAGTTCTATTGCTCTTTCCTTTTTTTCTTCATCATTATCTCTATTCTTCTTTTCTACTCCCACTCAGATAATGCCATGTTAATGACCTAGTATTTATCTGATAGTTTTTCCATACTTACATAATCAAATACAAATACACACACTCCCTGTCACACATACATCTTATTTTATCCATACTTCACAGACATTCTTTCACATTAAGAGGCACAGTACAGCTCTCATTGATACTTCTGAAAAGCTATGTAACAGTGCACTCTGGGAAACTACAGCAACTTATATGTCCAGTCCCTAAATAATGAGAGTAAATTGTCCCAATTTTTTGCCATTTAAACAGTTGTCATAAATAACAAACTGCACCCTGTACGTTCATACTTATATAATAGTGATTTTAGTATATAAGACAGATTTCCTGTGGAATATGGGCTCAAAAACTTTGTGTATTTGTAACTTAATAGATGCTGTCACATGGTTCTTCAAAAGGGCCATAACAATCTCCATTTCCAGCACCATATTTCCTACATCTCAACTAGCAATAAATGTTATCAGTCTTTTGAACTTTTTCTTCTCTGAATATCTCATTGCTATTTTAATTTACATTTCAGAACTTATGGGATTTGACTTTTTTCCATGTATTTCTTGGACATTTGGACTTTTATTCTGTGTCCATGCACGTATTCATGCTCTTTTTAACTTCTCTCTTGTTTATTTTTTGTTTTTTTGGTGGGGGTGACTCATTCTTATCCATTTTTAAGTGATCTAGATGTATTAGAATATTAAAGCTCTGTCTCTCTTCAGAATTACAATTTTCTTGAAAGTTGTCACTTGTCCGTTGACTTTGTTTATGCTATTTATTATAGCTATTTATATGTGCTATAAGTCAAAAAGCTTACATATCACTGACTGCATATGTGGAACCACCTATGTTTCTTATGGAATTTTGATTATTTTAATTTTTATATTTTTAAGAATTTTCTAGTTTTTGGACTTTTGTGAATGGATCTTTTTCTTTCTTTTCTTTGTGAAATGGTTATTGATAAAATAGGGAATAATCACTTACATTCATGTATGCATTCCACTACTGACCAAATTCTCTCACCAAGTGTAATAGTTTTGTAATAGTCTCTTGGTTTACATAGATACATATTATATAGTCAGGAAATGATTATATTATCTCATTATTTTTTTCAATATTTTATAGGTTATTTAATATTCTTCCTATTGCATTCACTAATGACATTTAAATTATTCAACATTCCAAGACAATATTGAACAAAACCATTATGGACTGTACTATCTATCCATGATTTGATTTTAATAGAAATTACTTTTTCACATCTTAAATTTACTTACAAATATATCTAGTATGCTATCGAGTTCAAGAGTTTGATCCATTTTTCAAAGAGATTGCACCTTTTAAAATGTTCTTCACATCTATCAAATGGATGAATTAAAACATCTTTATTTCTTAAGTAATTGGTGTCTTATTATAAAGAAAGGTGAAGCAAATCCAGATCCAAAGTACAAAGTCATTATAATTAGAAACCACCACTTACTTTCCCCTGGAAAAGGTAAAATCTTCCTGGAGCCCTCCTCCTAGTGGTTGCAACAGACAGCTGAGGTTGAGAACCGTCCCAATGCCACGTGCCAAGATGGCACCTTTGGAAGCTCTGCAAAAGGCGTGGAGCTGGAAGGCACTAGAAGTGGCTGAACCACACTAAGTTCTTATTTCTTTAATTTTTTTTAAGTTAATGTATTTTATTAATTCACATATAATTACTTGTATTCTGGTTTATTAAAGCAGTGAGTTAGACAACATTTGCCACAATAATATCTATCAAGGTGGCTAGCCATAAAAACTCCAGCACCACACTCTTGATGAAGGCAACTAACTTTGACATTCAGAACAGCCAGCTGAACCTTTCTCTTATGCTTATTCTTGGGGGTGGCATAAGACTTCTTCCTTTCCTTAGCATCACCACGATGTCTTAACATAAAATGAGGAGTGGACTCCTTTTGAATGTTGTCCGATAAGATATATCATCTTCCTCCAGGTGCTTGCCAGCAAAAATGAGTCTTTACTGACAAGGAGGAATTCCTTCCTTATCCTGGATCTTGGCCTTTACATTTTCTATTGCAAGGTATAGCCTCCAGCCTAAGGGTTGTCCCCTTAAGAGTTTTTACAAAAATCTGCATCTTGGTGGGTTGCAGTGCAGATGATGGATTAAAAAGAATACTTTTTTCAAGGGCTGTTTATGTAATTTTTTTTTTTTTTTTGCATATTTTGGCCAGGGCTGGGTTTGAACCCACCACCTCTGGTATACGGGGCCAGCACCCTACTCCTTTGAGCCACAGGCACCACCCTGTTAATGGAAATTTTTTAGTGGCTCCTTACCAAATTCTTTTAAAATCTATTAATGGAAGGATATTATTAATTTGTTGGTAAATTTTCTGCTATTAAATAACCTTTGGATTTCTGGAGGCACATTCTCTGTGATAATAGGAGATATTGTTATAGATGTCTCACTATTCTATGTGCTAATATTTTATTTAGAATTTTACATTCATATTTATATAATGCTGGTATACAGTTTGCTTTTCCATGCTGGTTTTATCAGGTTTTAGTATTAACATTCTATTAGACTCATAAAGGGAAGTAAAGAACTTTATTTTCTTCAACAGCCTGGAATAGTTTAAATATAAAAAGTACCTGTTCTTTAAATTTTAAATGAAACTCAACAACAAAACCCACCATTCTGATGGCTTCTTCAAAGGTAGAC
Organism: Galagoides demidoff; assembly: GCA_963574575.1. NCBI lineage: Eukaryota > Metazoa > Chordata > Mammalia > Primates > Galagidae > Galagoides > Galagoides demidoff. Next base: position 7,506 of record CAUYQV010100590.1, on the reverse strand, counting down.
TTTTTAAAATAACCTTTCCACTTTGTTCTATGGTGACTGGTCTAAGTTACAGGTAATAAGTTGTTGTATTTTGCTAAAAAAAAAAAAAAGAAAAAAAATTACCTACTTCTTATAGGTCAGGAGTTGAAAGTTGTTTTCCATAAAGGGATAGATACTTTATGCTTTGAAGGACACACAGTCTATGGCAACTGCTCAATTCTACCATCATAGGGCAATGTGTAAATGAATTAACATGGCTGTGTTTCATTAAAGCTTTTCTGTCTTAATGGTGGTAATCTTTGGGTTAATTTATTTATGGATGTAGGAAGTGTGTTTTAGCCCCAGAAGGTCCTTTCAAGCTGCATTTAAATCTCATTAAGTGCACTTCTTATTTTCTGTCCACATTGTCATTTGTCTTTTGCAAAAGTTCTATTTGTGAGTGTGTTCAGTGTGCTCTGCTGAACCTTGCTATTTCTGGTTTGGATATATTGTTATTTTTCTTAGTAATTGAGACTAGTGTGGTGGTGTTGGAATACCCTAAGTATGCAGCAGTACACAAATGAAAAGAAGACAAAGTGGCCCTCTTTGGGGAGCATCCTTCTTCCTCAAGGGGGGACTAAACCCATGTACTTGGCTACCTCTTGGCATCTCAAGTGTCATGGAGACCTGGCACACACACACGGAAGACCATCACATTTTTTTCTCAGAGTTCACAAATCCCTTTGGGCCACCCTCTTCCCAGAATCCCCATTTTACAATCCCTGCCTCAAGGCTGTCCATCATTGGTATCTAGACATTCATCCCACCCACAGCACAGAGCGCCCTGTGCCAATTCTCTCCTAGAGGAATCCCACAGAGCCCATGGCCTCATTTCCACTTAGCAACCTTCAGGCCCCAACTAATTGTCTCACAAAAGGAAGATATTTTGGAGTCGATTAATACTGAATGGAAAATAGAGTTGGGTTCAAGCAGCTATCTTTCCAGGACCTCCTTCTTCTTTCAGTTCCACATCCTAGTGAACTTGTTTCCTCCACCGCTAGGCAGCAAGTCCTAACAAAAAGAGCATCTGCTTTAGAGTCAGAGATCAGAGTTCAAATCTTCCTCTGATGAGTGTTGTACATGATACATAACCAGCATTTCTGAACTTCCATTTCTTTAGTTATGAAATTGTACCAATTGTGGAGAGTAAATGAAATAATATGTTTAAGACACTTTTCTCAGCGTGTAGCACATGATAAGTTTCATAGAAATATTAGTCGATTTCCCTTCAATTTGATTTCCAAGCAATGATGTTGACGAGTGTGCCCCTTCCTTGGTTTGACATTTCAGCAACTCTTCTCCGTCACAATCCCTTGTACTTTTTCTTACTCAGTCCATTATCTTGAAGTATCCAGGTTCATGAACAATGTTGTAGGCATCTCAGTGACTTCCTGGGGGTTGGGGGAGTAACTATGCTTTACAAATTATGAAAACCCCAGTGAGAATAGCCCACCTCACAAAGCCCCAAAGCTGCAGATGCTGGCACAGGTGCAGAGAAAAACACTCACACACTGTTGGTGGAATTGCAAACTAATACAGCTTCTTTGGAAAGAAGTATGGAAAATCCTCAAAGAGCTAAAAGTAGATCTTCTATTTGATACTGCAATTCCATTACTAGGTATCTACCCAAAAGAAAAAAAAATCATCTTACCATAAAAACATTTGCACTAGAATGTTTTAGCAGTTCAATTCACAATCGCAAAGATGTGGAAACAACCCAATTGCTCATCAACCCATGAATGGATTAATAAACTGTGATATATGTATATCATGGAATATTATTCTGCCACAAAAAAGATGGAGACTTTACATCTTTTGTATTTGCCTGGATGGAGTTAAAGAACATTCTCCTTAGTAAAGTATCACAAGAATGGAAAAAGAAACATACCATGTATTCAATACTAATCTGAAACTAGTAGATGAGCAACTATAGGCCCAAAAGTGAGAAAAACACAATTAAATTCAAGAAGACGGGAGGGGGAAGAATGGGAGGGTACTCAGTAAGCACCTACCAATGGGTACAACATAGGGATCTATATATGGCATACCTCATGGGTGAAGGACTCAGATACAACTTGGACTTTTCCTAACACATGCAAACAATGTCAGCTAATCATATGGACTCTTATGTAAATGTGAAATCAAAAAAAAATTACAAAGGCCACAAATCACAAAGAGGGAATCCCCACTGACCTCAGGCATACAGTTAGAGGCCAGACTGGAAGGGAGCGTTCAAAAATCAGCTCTGACAATAAAGCTAAAGGCATTAAAAACATAATTATCCTCTTAAAGGTTATCATGTAATTGAATCTCTAATTTTGCTTCAATGTAGATTAATTCGCTCCACTGAGATCTCCAAGAAAAAGCAATATCCCCCAGAGCTCTGCAGGAAAAGCCAAAAGAATTTTTAATTGCAACAAATTACATAAAGAGATTCTACCTTATGAGAGGGGAAAATGTATGGCAAACCTTTGCCTTTTTAAGATAATTAAAGTGAAAGAAATCAAAAACCTCATAATAAAGGCCCTAAAATCCATGCAATGAAGAATAAGGTCAGTATCCACATTTTTTGGAATGAGTATATCTCTCTCTCTCTCTCTCTCTTTTTCCTGCCCCCATACCCATGTACCTCTCACAGTGAAAAACAGAAATATTTTAGTTTGTATCTGAAAAATTCTGGACACAATAATCGCCAGGTTGCCCCAGCGGCATGAGAATTCATTACCATTTTCATTTTACTAAGATTAATTGACTTGCTTAATATCTGGCAGTTAGTAAATGATGGATCCAAAATTCAAAATAGGCTTTCTGATTTCCATTCCACTCTTCTATAGACACGGAGAGTATTGGGCAAATCAAGCCTTTTGGAGAAATGTCAGAAATATACAAAAGAGAGAGAGGAGGGCTGATCTGAAAAATGTCCTTCTTAAAAGCCCAGAAACAGTCAAATTCAAAAAGTGGAGTCATTTTAATTCACACCTTCATGAACCAACAATACTTCAAACAAAAAAAAGTATTTATTGATCCCTTATTATGCAAAAGATGCTGTGCTGGTGACAATTAAAAATGGGAATGATTAGAATGAGTAGTCCTTTCTCTTAAAGTGTTTGCAACCTTGAAGAAAAGGGTTTTGTTTTTTTTTATTAATTCATCCTACTAGTATTGTCCTTGAGAAGAACTATATGTGGAGTTAAGAAGGGGTTCCAAGAAATAGGCAGTAATAACACAAAAGGAAAAGGAAAGAAATAAACTAATTTAGAACAACTATTTGTGTGCTGAAACCACTTCCTTCTTAACTTACACTTTAAAGACAGACAGACAGACACACACAGAGACAATATATTAGATGTTTTGCTACTAAAACTGAATGAGAGGAGCAATTATGGAGGAAAGTCATTTTCTGGTGCCACTAATAATATCATCCTTGAGAGAGCAGCTGGAGGACTCTCTAGACATAGTAGCCCCAAATGTCGTGTCCCCTCCTGCCCGTTTTCACTAAACTTGATCACTTGTGATTCTTCAACTGCTCTATGCAAACAAACCACCAAGAAAACTTCTGCACCCAGCAACAACAGAAGGAAGAATTGAGAAGGGACAACGGAACTAAAAAAGAGGATTCAAGGGAGGTGGCAGGAAAACCTGGCCTGATGAACCAGGAAGTCTGTAGGGCCCATAGAAGTTGGGTAACCAATGACCAAATAGAAAGAGAGGATCAATGACCAACAGAATAGGGCAATAACCTGGAGGCACGAGAGGCCAGTGAAAGACTTGCAACTAATTTCAAACAGAGAGCGTATTTATACCCCTGCAGGCCTTTGCATCTGGTCTCTCTTACCTCTGCTCTTTCATAAGAAGGACCCATTTCCAACTTTCTTTGAAAGTGCTCTAAACTTTCTCTTTGTTCTTCCTAAATAAAATGTCTCTTTGTTACCCTGAGACCTGTGCAGGTTGCTTTTGCTCTCCATTCACGCTGCCTGTGCTGCTCCAGTTTTATTTCCAGTTTCCATTTATTTTCACTTTTCAGTTACCACTGTGCCTCAATTGAACTTTCTAGCTTAGCTGAGTAATCAGACATGTCAACTGGGTTCAGAGAACTGGGACCCCCCACCCCAACAAGAATTTATAGATTTTCTTCTTGATCTTCTTAAAGCATAATTCAAATTGTTGCTGAAATAACAAATAACAAGATAAAAGGGCAAGAGGCAACATGAAAAATGGGGGGAGGCATCATTTTTTTAATTTAAATTTTTTCTCCCCTCCTTTTTCTTCAGTAAACCCAACAAAAGTCTAACCTTGAAAATGAAGGTGATGTCCCTATAGGTACTACCCCTAAATAAACCTAAAGCAGGTGTTTTCTTTTGAACATATTAAAAATTACATAAAAGGAAGCTTAGATGGACTTGTGGAATAAGAAATGCATTCAATGTCAACTAACGCAGGCTGTTAAAATGAGAGACATCATTTTGAAGACAATGACGAACATATATTGACAGAGAAGACCAAGAGAGTACAAGAAAGTGGTATTGGCCCTACAACTCAATGTAGGGACTGTGTGAACACAAAACTGAGTGTTAACATAAGAGTCATATGTCCCTATCATGGAATACTACTCTGCAATAAAAAAGACAGAACTTGTTAAAGTGTTATTTAAATATGTTAAAGTGATAGATACGTTAATTAGCTTGATTGGGGTAATCATTCACAATACAGCAAAATATCACATTGTATGCCTTAAATTTATACAATTTTATTTGTCAATTATATGTCAACAAAGCTATGGAAGAAAGAAAAGGAACTGTAGACAGTCCCCAGGTTAGGAATGAAATAGGTTCTGCAGGTTTGTTCTTAAGTTGAATTTGTATTAAGTTGGAGCAGGTATATTTACCTATTGCCTGTAGTAGCCCCTGTTTGTAAGTGCAAGTCATTGTATGTCACTCAGATATCTGTAACTTGGGGACTGCCTGTATAGATACATACAACAAAGGGCATTGTATCAATCTTTTTTTTTTTTTTTTTGAGACAGAGCCTCAAGCTATCCCCCTGGGTAGAGTGCCATGGCATCGCAGCTCATAGCAACCTCCAAACCCTGGGCTCAAGCGAGTCTCCTGCCTCAGCCTCCCAAGTAGCTGGGACCACAGGCGCCCGCCACAACGTCCGTCCATTTTTTGGTTGCAGCCATCATTGCTGTTTGGTGGGCCCGGGCTAGGGATTCAAACCCACCACCTTAGGTGTACGTGGCTGGCACCTTAGCCAATTGAGCCACAGGCGCCGAGCCCATTGTATCAATCTTTAAGGAATTCCACTGGTTGAAAAAAATGCAATCTACAGTGGTGACATATGATATGATTCCATTTATATAAGCTGCTTAAAATTACAAATGTATAGAAATGAAGGACAGATTGGTGGCTCCCAGAAGTTAAGGAGGGGGTTGAGGCAGGAGAAAAGTGAATGTGGCTATAAAAGGGCAACCCGAGGGATTCTTGCTGGGATGAAATATTTTGTATCTTGACTGTATAAAGGTCAATGTTCCAGTTATACTAATGCAGTATATGGTTTTGCAAGATAACATCGTTGGGGAAAACTGGGTAGAGGGTACGCAGATTTACACTGCATGTAAATCCACAATTATCCTAAACAAGAAGTTTAACTTAAAACTAAGAAGTCCCAGAAAATACCTAGATAATACAATCAAAGTGGTTGTCTCTTAGAAGTAGATTTCAAGGGTAGAAGGATCAAGAAAAGATTGTTTTTATGAAAAGCCTTGTAGAATCATGTATCTGTGTTTAATGATGTGATAAAAATTAATTTTTAAAGTGCTGACAGATGCTACTGTGATGAAAGACTAAAACGGAATGGACTTGTGAGGCCACCGTTTCCTTTATAGTGTTTAATTGAGGCATGATTGAAGTACTAAGCCTGCACATATTTAATATATACAACTTGATGAGACTGGAGATAAGTGTATACACCCATGAAACCATCATCACAATCCCTGCCATAAACATATCTATTGCTGCCCAAAGTTTCCTCCCACCTAATTATTATTATTTCTGATAAAAGCATTTCATGTAAGCAGCCTTGGTAACCACCATTCTAGTCTCTGATTCTGTGAGTTGTGCTATTTTAGGTTCCTATACATATCCTATTAGGGAGCATTTGCCTTTCTGGGTCTGGCTTATTTCACTCAGCATAACGTCCTGCAGGTCCATCAGTGGTGTCTCATCGGACGGGGAAAAAATGTTCACATTTATCAAGCCTGTCTATTTGCCAACCACTGTACTAAGCATTTTATGTGCAGCATCCTGATTTAATCCTCAGGAAAATCTGTGAAGTAAGTGCTCTGCTCCTCCCTTTCACTCATGTACCCCTGAAGCTCAATAGTCTGAGAGATTTCCCCAAAGTCATATGCATAGTCCAGCTGGAATTTGGATTTCAGAAGCTATCCTCTTAATGATACTCCTTGGGGAGGGAAATAATAAACTATCAAAGCCTCTTGGTACCAAGACCTTCTCCTGGGAAAGAAAGCCTAAGGTGAAGTCAAGATTGGCCTTGGGAATCAAACAGACCTGGGTTTGAGACCAAATTCCACAAATTACAGTTCTAGGACCTAACATGTCACTTATCCAGTCTTATCCTTGTCTATGATGTAGGCAAAAGTAACCTACCCACTGCAGAGGGGTGTTGGGAGAATTTCATGAGACAACATATATTAAGTGCTCAGTGCAGTAGCTGAGAAGTAGCTCTCATAAGAGATAACTGTTACTACCATGATCATTATGATTATCATAAATATTGACATTGCTATTTCACATAACAGTCTTTAGGTAGAGCTCTTTCTCCTGTCCATATCCTGCAACTGTAGAACTTTCTTTTAAGATGACTCTGAACTTTATGTTCAGAGCAGAAAGTGCTAACTTTCATAAATGACATTATACAGAAAAGGACCAGGGAATCTGTGATAGCTGAGCTTCTCTCTTTTAGCATTTAAGAGACCTAGAAGGAAAAAAATGCCTGGGCAATTAGCTACCTTATTTTTTTTCTTTCTTTCTTTTGTTGTTGCTGTTTTTGTCGAGTTGATTTTTAATAAAATATATCAAACACAGAGAAAAATAAAAACTACTAACACACCCAAGTTCCTATCTCCCAGATTGAACCAATATAAAAGAAACATCAGTCCATACATATTTCATATCCTTTTGTTAAGAAATAAAACATTGGCTCGGCGCCTGTGGCTCAATCAGCTAAGGCACCAGCCACGTACACCTAAGGTGGCGGGTTCGAATCCCCAGCCTGGGCCTGCCAAACAACAATGATGGCTGCAACCAAAAAATGGCCAGGCGTTGTGGCGGACGCCTGTGGTCCCAGCTACTTGGGAGGCAGAGGCAGGAGACTCACTTGAGCCCAGGAGTTGGAGGTTGCTATGAGCTGTGATGCCATGGCACTCTACCCAGGGGGATAGCTTGAGGCTCCGTCTCAAAAAAAAAAAAA